>LD358739.1:47645-69643 GCA_001465055.1 Ptychodera flava | reverse complement strand
AAACATCATGAAAACTATACATTCGATAGATATGGATCTTAATTCTTGGTATTTATTAAAATTAACTCATTTGCTAAGCGTTTTATAATTGCTTTCTTTAGTTTAAAGTGAATTATATCATTTTTATTTATTTCTAATGACGCCATTTTAACGTCCGTTTCCATGGAAACGAGTGTGGTGACCCCCATTTTTTATTTCATTTTTGCACTTGCACAACTTCCAAGAATATTTGTGCAAAGTTTCAAGAAAATGACACCACAACCTAATTTTGACGTAATTCGTAGTACTTCACCTTAACTCCACAACCTTCTTTCCAGTGCTGTGATCGTATTGTTCTGTACGTTTTCAAAATTTTTTGAAAATTGGAAAAATTTGAAAAGAAATTTGATTTAATTGGTAGTATGTGTGTCCAATAAGCTCAGAATAACATTAAAAACAAAAAGAGTGAATCCAAAATTGGAAGTTTTACTCCTATCTTTGGCTTTTAGATTATCAAAATAGCCGCTGATTAGAAAGTAGTATGATATTACAATTGTCAGTAAATTTACTGATCCATTTTGGGTCATATCTTGCCTACTATTATCTAGTGACATTGCAAAGTCACAACATACTTTGCAGATTTCTTAGAAAATTCAGTTTACATTGCCTGTTGGTGCATATACCTACACTGATGGACTTCAAAATTAACCAATGAGGTAACAGTGATGACATCACCAGTGACTAAAATGTTCATACAAGATTACTCATCCAGAGGACCTTTAATTGTAATTGCAACCAGCATACCTATATGAAAAAGTAATTCCCATGTATACTGCATATTAAGTGAGCTGGAAAATGGCAATCAGTCAGACAAAAGATATCCATCAACAAAAACGTTCACCATGCTGAGATCTACATGTATCAGCAAAACAGTAAATAATATCATACGAATTTTACCAATATAGTAGTTAGCTCCTCAGAAACAGCTGTTTGGACTCTCTTTAATGCTTTTCTGGTCTACCACTTGTTGGAGCTTATTTTAAAGCTCTCGCAGTTAATAGATTTTCATTGTCTTAGTTTTTCGAAAATCAAAAATTTTAATTTTTCCCCATAGAGTTAACAAAGGGATGGTGGCCATTTTGAATTTCAAATATCAGTAAATGTTAAGTTGTTCGTATCTCTAGAACCACACTTTGACCCCTTGTTATTCTTGATTTGGTAAGAGAATGATTGAAAATTTCATCGAAGAAAATTTGAGCAAAAGTGTAAGTCATTCAATTTTCTGAAATGAGAAGTTTTACATTGAATAAATTCAAACTAAATTTTACAATTATTTTCTGTGATGCCATATGATATTCACGTCACCAAAACCAAGTTATACAATTTTTATCAGTGAGCAAGATGCCTTACCTGATATCTTCAAACAGTAGCATAAATCTATAATCCACAGAGATTTACAGAAACATAACACTGTACTGGCGATGTTTTCTTGCAAGATTTTCCTGTTATGTGTCCCAACTGCCATTTTCACCGAGGACATTTGTAATACTCAGAGACTGCTTTCCTCGATGTCTGTCCCTGGGGATCTGACTTTCAGAGAAAACGATCAGTTTGGTCATCTGGCATCAGTAACTTATTTTGTCACAGTAAAGTAATTCAGAACAGAAAAACAATGTAGAACAGGCAAACAAATGTTGATAATTTGTTATATTGGTGTTTGTGCTGCTTTGAAACAAAAAATGTTAGTGTTCTTAATGACTATACACTGAATTTTGAAAGTCAAAGTTGTGATGTTTCAATGTTGATATAGTATTCTCATGAGCACTGACTGATCTTTGGTCTGTTTCTCTATCATATGATATTTATTTGGCTTTACATCTATGTTTCATTAAAGTGACAGGTCACCCTTAGCAACTTCATATTTGGTGACACTAGACTTACTCCCAACCCAGTACCGCAGTGTTGCTGTAATGCTGTGTTGTGAGGGATTGTTTACCCTGACCAATCCTCAGTGTACATCAGGACAGCGTAAAAGATCAATCTTCTATATCATGTTTTGAAAAATGGTCAGCCCATTCCAAAAAGCTGTCGGTATGAGTTGTAATAAATTTTTAAAAGTCCAAGTACACAATCATCTGTACTCAGGAGAAAAACATAACTTGAAAGAGAATCAGGTACTAAGGTAATCTGAAAAAAGAATGGAATAAAGTTTAATTAGCATGCCGATGGTTGATTGATACTGGATACAAATTAAAATGCTTGTTTTGTCTTTCTTTTTCTCTGAAGTCCCCAAGGAATCCAGACTTATATATAGCAAGTTCATTAAATGGATTGACAAATGTACAATCAATACAATCTGAACATTACCTTGCATACAAAGTAATCCATTAAGGTTCCTCTGATTGCATGCTCCATAAAATCTCTTTGTAATATTGATGGGCAGTTGTTGGAAGTATGAAACTAGATTAATTGTGCCTTTTGTATTACTCAATGACCTATCCTGGAAGTACATCCCTTGGAAATATCAAGGTCTTCATATTTGGTTCCAAAGTCAACAATGCAGAAAATTTGCAGTAGATGGTTGTCTGTTGTTGAATGTCAACTTTTCAGATATTTTGAACTTTTTAATTACATTCATTGAGATTTGTTCAAATTGTTATGAAATCTCAACTTTTGTTTTGGGGATCATTCACTCACATCTGGTAAAATATCTTCTTTTTAATCTAAAACTGTTTATCAATAAATTTTATGTTTCTATAGGTTTGTAAAGATGTCTTTGATCAAGCTAACTCACATTATTTTCAAAGATTTTGTCTCATTTTTGTCAGAAATAAAATCTTGTGTGATAGCCTTAAAGTTATGGTTGTAAATTCCCAAAGATGACCCCATTTTATGTTATAAGCCAGGTGATATGAAATAGTCACGACTAGAAATTTCAGATGTCAATTTTTAGCACCCTGAGTGTCATTAAATATGAAATGGTGTATTCAAATTGTCTAAGATACAAGGTGACGATAAAATGTAATAATGCAAATTAATACATTGTGGCATCACAAAGTAGCGAATTCTGGTATCCAACGTACTGAGCTCATACGCTGGATGCAGATAAGCACAATTGAAATCTAATGTGATGAATAGAAATTATAAATTTTTTAACATTCTCCTATGTTTCTACAAGTGGGGATGGTATGCATATGTGTAATGTTCCTCTGCTGTGTTCTGTATTGGTTAGGGTAGAATGCGCCTCCGGGACAGATTTTCAGACTCTCAAAATTTACAATTTTATTCTGATCTATCACTTGTTGGGATTCAGTTTTAAGTTCTTGGTGAAAGAAAACTTTTTACCAGCTTAATTTTTCGAAATTCAAGAATTTTATTTTTCTCTAAAGAGTTAACACAGGAATGGCGGCCATTTTGAATTTCAAATATTGGTAAATCTTTGGTTATTTGTTTCTCTAGTACCAAAATTTGCACCGTGACACCCAATTTTTATTCTTGATTTTGAAAGAGAATGGTTGAAAGATTCCTTGAGGAAAGTTTGAGCAAAAGTTCAAGTCTTTCACTTCCAAGGCACATACTACCTTCAGTGTTGAATCTAGGGCGCGCCATTGCGGGATTGGCGCGTTTCAGCAAAAAATCCCGCACTGAAAACAACCCAGTGCGTCACTATGGGCGCACTCACAGAGAACAACGGGTAGCTGTAAATAGGTCAACAGGAGCACATTCGATCTCTGTTGTGCCCTTTTTTCATTGTTAAATGTCACCACGTTTTGAGTGAATATTTGCTACATTTTGCTAGTATTTTACCAATGATTTTGTGCGTGAATATTTTAACAGCACGCGCCCGTTTTGAGTGACATTTGAGTTTGTTACATTGTGTTTAGCGTCATATGAAAACTTGTATGATTGGATGTTGTCATGTTTTGCGTATTACGTCTCCGAACTGTTATTTTGAAAGTACAAGCTCTAACGAACCAGTCGAAATGAAACGTATCACGTCATATTTTACACGAAAAAATGACAGAGATGCCTGTACTGAAGATGCAGAAAGTACCACTGCCGATAAATTCAGTACAACCGGTAATATCTCGGAAAATTCCTCAGCTAAAAGCGGGGATGATCAGTCAGAAAATGCCGATGTGGATTCGCCACGTTCGCAGTTGAAAAAGACGTCCACTGTTTCAAGGAAATTCAACCGAAAATGGCTGGCCGATCACCAATGGTTGGAATACGATGAAGACGGCGGAATGAAGTGCCGCGTTTGCCGCGAGGCGAAAAAGAAAAACACCTTCACCGAAGACAAGGGATGTCGCAACTATCGCACGTCGACACTTGCGCGACACGTCGATTCGGCCGACCACCAAAATGCAGTACGCGATACTGTTCTGCGAGAGACTTTCCAAAAATCGGTGACATCAGCTCACGGCCAAGCTGAACAATCCATAATTGCCGGTATGCGCACAGTTTACTGGATGGTTAAGGAAAATATTGCAACACACAAATTTCCATCCCTTCTCCAGCTGCTAGAATTACAGGGTTGCGAAAATGTACAGAAAATGGGAGTCGGAAAAAACGCAACCTATGCTTCGAAGGCAACAGCTGATGAGTATATCGAAGTCATCGCTGAGGTGGTGTCCGCCAGTGTGATGGAGCTGGTAAATAATAGCCGTTTCATTTCAATCTTAATTGATGAAAGTACGGACATTGCCGTCACAAAGAAATTAAATATATATGTACGCGTTATCGGTACTAATTTTCAACCTCGCACACTTTTCTACGGAAACGTACTCATGGAACACGGACACGGATCAGCTGAGGCGGTCTACAACACACTTGTCGCTGAACTAAACTCTCGTAATGTCGCACTACAGTGTATCTAAGGTCATGTGTATGGGTTCGGACGGTGCCTCCGTCATGACGGGCCAGAAGTCTGGCGTGAGTACGCGACTAAAATCCGACAACCATTATCTTGTGAATATCCATTGCATCGCGCACCGTTTAGCGCTGGTAACAAGTCAGGCAGCCGCGAAAGTGCCGTATCTGCACAACGTCTACCAGAAAACGATGACCGATCTCTACTATTTCTTCAGTAAATCGGCACTCCGCACGGGTGGTTTGAAGCAAATTCAAGAGGTGTTAGAATGCCCCACCTTGAAAATTAAGGAAGTTCATTCCGTACGGTGGTTTTCATTCTATAGTGCCCTGGATGCAGTTTATCGGAGTTGGAACTCGTTAATCACCTATTGTGCCGAACAAGAAACAAATCCGACCGCCAAGGGTTTTGGTAAAAAACTCACCAACTACGAGTTTATCGCCACTATGCACTTGTTAATGGATATCATCTCACCGCTAACGGAGCTAAGTCTCGTGTTTCAAAAGCAGGAAGTTGACATCGCGACAATTCGGCCTGCTCTCACAGCCGTCATTACGCAGTTGGAACATGCAAAGACGGAAGATGGGCACTACATGAAACTGCTGTCCACGTCGCTTACTACCGAAGCCGATGGGAAGCGGTCCTTGCACGGACATGTAATTTCATACGACCAAAGACAACAAGCTACCTTTGACCACGTGAGGCGAGATTTTCTGAGCAATCTGCTTGAGGAGCTCAATAAACGATTTCCGCCCGAATCAACTGCTGTGGTTGACGCGTTTGAAGTTCTTGCCTTGCGAACTCTGTCATTCGTTCCGAGCGACCAGTTACATACATTTGGCAACGATAAACTAGAAAGTCTGATTGCCCACTATGACGGCATTATCGAGAAGGACGCAACGCGACAGGAGTGGTTACTTCTGAAAGAAGTCGTACTCCAGCAACGGTACCCACGAGATAAGATGGCGACACTGTGGGGAATTGTCAACCAGTTTCACAGGGATTCCTTTCCAAACTTGCTGAAACTAGCAGAAATAGGACTGATCCTGCCTATCCACACAGCGGACTGTGAGCGCGGGTTTAGTGTTCAAAATAACATCAAGACATACTCGCGGAATAGACTCGACGCACTGACTCTACATAGGCTAATGACGATAAATATCGAGGGCCCGAGTCTCGCAGAATTCGACTACGACCGAGCTGTTCGCGTGTGGTCAGCTAAAAAAGACAGACGTGTCTTTAAAAAAACTTGAACTTGTATGGAGTCCGTCCGATACCTCCGTCGTTTACAGGAATCGGGACGTAAACACTGCGTACAAGTGATCGACCTCTGTGACCTTTACAACGTAACTAGACAAAACATTTTGGTCAAAGTTTTTCTTTCTCATGAAGCGCGCCGGTGACCTCTGTGAGAGCGATTTGACCCGCGTCGTTATCGATTATGCAAATGCGATACAGTTATTATCACTCAAAACTGGCGTGCAGTTTGATTTAATATTCACATCCAGAATAGTACTGCTGAAACATCAGCAAAACATAACAAATCATCACTCAAAGAGTAGGAACTTTTGAACAGAACTTCAATACAATGTTCAACTTTATTAGCAGTTTTGCATGCATGTTGGATTGCAAATTGAACTCTGCAGTAGTCTGAAAATAAAAACAAATACGTTGTTATAATTGTTATCTTCACAATTACTAGTTTGTTGTGTTCACAAATAGGTATGTGTGGATTTCTCCACAAGGGGATTTGAGTGATGGGGCAAAATTGTGGTTTTTTTGAAATAATAATATTCATATATTACAGTTAATAAACACGCAAAAGAATGCATTTTCACCAAACGGAATATATAGAATATATCATAGATTTGTCCCCTTTGTTTTTTCCCATATTTAGAACACCAGAAAAATAACAGATTACCACAATATAAAGTGTTAAAAAATTGTCCCCTAAATTTTCAAAATGTCCCCCAAAATTTGAGTCTATGGGCCCAAATGTCCCCCAATCCTGAGATCCTAGATTCAACACTGCTAATGAAGAGGACTCTATCCTCTCTGAGGACCTGTAATCAAAGCACCCATTAACAAGTGGGGACTGTGTCATCAACGATGACTTGTTTTACTCATAATCATGCCTTGTTTACTTTCACATGTTTCAGTTACATTGAATTCATCAGGAAGTAGTTCAGATTTGTATATCATGAGCCTTTAAGCTTGTTTATCTTGCAGCAATGACCAATAAAGTCATGGCTGTGTAATATATATTTCAAGTTAACAGTGAGGACTCAGTCATTGATGATAAGTATCTACAATGGCACAAGATTGCAATGTGTCATCATTTTGGTGATTAGGAAAATTCAGGATGTATTACAACCAAAATTAAACTTTCAAGAATGTGAAAAACAACGTCATTTTAATCTGTGGGAGTTAACAGCATTGCTTTGTAGTCTGACAGTACCAAATAACTTCTGTTGATGTCATTGAATTGAGATTCTATTATTTGAATACTACTGGGTAGCAGCCACACTACATGCGTGAAACAACAATGATCTAATTAGAGGAAATGTGGCTTTGTAGGGGATTTGTTTGAAAACAAGTAACTAGTGTCCCTTGCAATGTTTTTCTGAAAAGATTAAGACGTACATGTACATGTACTACACATATCAGAGTTGCTGCTGAATTTCTGCGACCATTTCACAATGTGATAATTGATATTATATCATACAGTATATTGATGGCACAAATACAGCGATCTAATTGGTCGAGACGCGAAAAGAACCGTGGTATATTGGCAATATACCACGGCTTGCATACGTGCGAGCTCTCAGCTTGAGCAAAAATCCGATTTTGATGTTCCACGCCAGAACTTCAATATACCTTGTGATATAAGAGCAATAAATCACACCCAGCGACGGTATATACCACTCGATTTTGACCAATTCACTTCATGTACTCGCTATCGCTCGTGCATTTATGTCGTAAACATAGTCAAAATCTCGTGGTATACCGTCGCTGGGTGTGCTTTATTGCTTAAATACTCACCAGAAACTCTTTGTCTTCTAGGGCTATCTATACCACTAGATTCATCCTCAGAGGATAGAGAACCACTCAGCAACTCTTCACTACCATCCATTACTGAACCACTGGGCAACTTTTCACTACCAGCCATTACTGAACCACTGGGCAACTTTTCACTACCAGCCATTACTGAACCACTCGGCAACTCTTCACTACCAGCCATTACTGAACCACTGTGTTCCTCTGTACCACCAGGAGTTAACATAGTACCACCAGTTTTGGGTTTACTTCTGGAAAGACGCTTGAAGATCTTGCTGAAAATACCTCCCGGGTCTTTCTTGTCTGTCGATAGATTTGAAATCCCTGTCAACAGTAAGTTAACTTCAGTTGTAGGATTTTAATGCACACAGGACTGACATTGGAACTTCCAAATGAGATTTCCTTCCTCCAAGAATTAATTGAATTTCATTTGCATTACTCCAAATGAGATAACTTTTAATCAGCAGTAATTTTTTTTTTCATCAGTTACTAATTATCAATTTTTTTACCCTTCTTATGCTTTGTTTCCATGGTGACAATGGCTGTCTCTATCTCACTTCCCTCCCTACCAGTCACCTCAGGTTGTGTTGATGTGGCTGTCTCCATCTCACTTCCCTCCCTGCCAGTCATCTCAGGTTGTGTTGGTGTGGCTGTCTCCATCTCACTTCCATCCCTGCCTGTCATCTCAGGTTGTGTTGATGTGGCTGTCTCCATCTCACTTCCATCCCTGACAGTCATCTCAGGTTGTGTTAGTGTGGCTGTCTCCATCTCACTTCCCTCCCTGACAGTCATCTCAGGTTGTGTTAGTGTGGCTGTCTCCATCTCACTTCCCTCCCTGCCAGTCATCTCAGGTTGTGTTAGTGTGGCTGTCTCTATTTCATTCCCTTTGTCACTGATCATCTCAACGGGTGTTTCCTCTTTCCCAAATTCACTGATTTTAGGTTTGGTGTGCACATTATCCAGTGATGTCTCAGATAACTTGAATGCTAAATACGAAGACAGATAAATTATTCATGTTACAATAAATATGTAGACAGGCTTATTTGATGTAAGGCCCTGCAGTAAACAAATTATAGTTTCCCAAAAAGTGACCTCAGAATGTTGTAGCCCTTATCGCTCTATACAATCCATCAAAGCACATCTTCATGAAACCTTGCATATTAACTGGGTTAATTATTTAGATTGAAATTAGCGACAATACAACAGTACCGGAGTATACCCTGTATGTAGTCTGCAGCCACTGCACCTACATGTACATGTATAATCAGGTACCAGTAATATCTCAGTGGATTCAAACCCACAACATTGAGCACACCAAATCACCTTGTTTACTATTCAGCAACTGAATGAATGTCTTCTTTTCAATATTAATTTCTGGACATTGATGTTTGTGGTACAAAGAGAGGCCTTTGTTACCATAATTTCTGTGTTGTCCAGTGTTTGTATTTACTTGTCCATAAATATTTAATTGTAAAGTTGATGATGTGGTGGGCCATATTAGTCATCACAAAGGTGACCTGGAACCATTTTCAACACAACGACAACTGCTTGGCTACAGGTGGCAACAATAAAAGTGTAGGCAGTTACAAGTAGTGTGTGAGTAAATCAAATTTGAGCGCAATGTCCCTGATTTTTGATTTCACTGATAACGGCCTATATCTTGGAAAATAGCCTGACGTGTAATATGCTGTGCTGGTAATTAAAATCAATAAATCCCTTTTTTACCCATGATGTATCATACATAACACACTGAAGTAACATTGTTTTATGCATGGGTAGATTTTGAAGTTTATAGAGTCAATAAACACATACAGATAGATGACAGACACAAACAAATTCTGGCAGCTTCCTCTGCATATTCTACCAATATACCGGTATGTTTGGAACTTTAATATACAGCAAAATTTTCATTCAAGTTGTATACGCTTGTTACTCACCTTCCTGTTCCATTTCAGAGGTGATATCAATTTTTTCACCAAGTTGAAGACTTTCTGCAATTTTCTTCTTGAGTTCAATATCTGTTTGTTCATCAGATTCTTGTTCTAGTTTTGTCCTCAGTTCATTTATAAGTTTGTCTTTTTTCTCCATCTCACTTTGAAAGTTTCCAGATCTTTCTCTCAAATTGTGAATTTCACTGAGCTGTGCAGTGACTACTTTTTCAGCATTCTGATATTGCTGCTTGTACTTCTGACACTGCTTTTCTAATTGTGACTTTTCATTCAGTGCTTCAGATAACTGAGTTTCCAGAATTATCTTTTCTGTTAAAGCTGTCTGGAATTTAGACTTTTCTTTCAAGGCAATGTCACGTTGACTTTGTAAAGACTGAACTGTAGACTGCGCTAGTGCCATGTATCTGATATCAGAATCTGTGAGTTGTTGTTGTTCACTGGTTTGGAGTGGGAGTAAACTTCTGGCTTGTAAACTTAGAGTTTCATTGATCACTGTGATTGGAGAAGTTGGTGTGCCATGCCTGGTGAGCTGTTCATCCAAATCTGTAATAAAACAATTTTATTTACAATGCTACCAAATGATTTTCACAATTCACTAATAATGCTACAGAAGACTTCATTGTAACATTTCAAATTCAATGTAACTTGTAAAAAAATGTCAGTATTCTGATGAATGTTTATAGAAAATTAAATACTTTCAAATGTTTGCAGAAATATAATAACTTAAAGAGGAAATGAATGGTTTAAAAATTAAATGGCAGGAGATGACAAGTGATGTTGCTACATTTAATCTGAATATTTATACACGGTACACTGGATGAATGTTGAGTAAATATTAGTTAGTCATAGTTGTACAATTGCATTGTGGTTAAAAGGTACATTTTAATGTTCATACAGTATTTTTATCTGAAGTCTGTGTAGGTTACTTACCAGGAAGTGTTAACCGTTCAAAATTGACATCTGTGACCAGATACCTTGTAACACTCAGTAATGACAGGATTTCCTGTCTAGATGATAGGATATGTTGAATCCTGTCTGTCATTGTCATCACTACTTGGATTATATCAAACTGGCTCTCTTTCTGTCTTATATACTCCTCAGCTTTGAACAATGAACAGATATTAGTCTCTGTGGATTGGTGGATTTCATGAACAGGATCAAGCTTAAGGAGCATTAACTGTAATGGATCTGTGTCTACTGCTTGGACATCATCATAGGTCATCATTGGTTTAATTCCACCTCCATCTCCTGCAGTAAAATGTGTGGCAATATATCAACATTCACAGATTTCACCATTGTGTGGAACCAAATTGCAAATTTATACTATGGCTTGTTGTGTATAATTCTGATACTTATTGCATGATAGACTGCAATGGCTGTTGACTACTCATTTTATATCACTATTACTGAATCAGGAAATTTGGTGAAAAAGTAAATGTTAAACAGCTATATGTCATTAAAATCACAAAATTTTGTTGTGAGGAAAGAAGTACTTGTAGGCATAATAGCCATTTTCATTAAAGAAACGTAATTAGGGTAATATTTCTTTCAATCAAATTGTTATGTATGTATATTGTAGTACTTATCATCAGAGAAGTGATAATTTTCATATAAATGTGACAAATAATCCATAAATTAATACCAGGCAATATCTATCATTTTGTGAGATCACATCATAACAAGATTTGCAGTCCGGGTCAGCTCCAAAATTGGAGCGCTATACCATAATATTTTCCCCCTCTCATTAGCCAATCAGCGGCCAGCGCGCCATCAGTAAAAATTGTATTTCCTGGCAACCTCCAAATGCGTCCTTCGTTACGTACGCCATACTGTGTCGAACTCCCGCGCCGTATTCTGTCATAATGTCGAACAGTTGTGTGGCCACTCTGTCAAAACACAATTTCAAAATCGCGTACCAGTTTTATTCTGGCTAAGACAACCAGACCCCATATATCGCTGTGATTTCTAGACTCTGGCTTGAAGTCCTGCGAAATATAAATCGTGTACCTACACAGATCGTTCAGAATACCCCATTTGTGTCGGAGATGGCAGCGATACAAATTCTACCGTATGGGGAACAGTTGTGTGGCCACTCTGTCAACACATTTTCAAAATCGCGTACCATTTTTAGTCTGCGTTTGACAACTACAAAACAGGTATCGTTCTAAAGCTCTGACATTGCTCTTCTTTCTTGCAAAATGTTATACGCGTACCTACACAAATTTATAACAGTATTTCTAATAGAGATGACGAACATCCACAAAATGATTCTCGATACTTGAGCGAAATCGATAAACTTGGGGTAGAAATGAATCGTCAATATTTCGAATATTTGTTCACTAATCGGACTCCTTGTTGGACATGACCTTCTGCAGAACACGTGGATTATGTTGACTGTCGAAATTCGTCGAAATTCACAAGACAGGGGCTTAATAAGCGGCCCAAAACTGCCGATCACACTTGGTGGGTAATTTGTGACACAGCGTGACCCGTACTTTATTAATGATGTAATCTGGTCGATGATTGGCTGAATGCCGGAATACATTATCATAATGAGTCTCCAATTTTGGAGCTGACCCGGACTGATTTATAAATATACTCGGACTACTGTTAAACACTTATTATGTCTCAATCAAAACAACTGAAACACGGACAATTATCTTGTATTTGGTAGAGCATTGTGAATCTGAAGTAACACTTACGATTAATGAAGAAAAGTTCAACTTCTTTGAACCTCTTCTCGTCATATGTTGCTTTCAGTCTCAATGTCATACCAACTTTGGCAGCAATCTCCCTCATTTCATCTGTTATCAGTAGTGGTTCAAATGCTCTGGCCAGACTTCCAGATCTACATGTCTGCTTTAACCTGTACAGATTATAAAGAGTAAGAAACCTCAGCAAGATTGCTAAGGACTTTGCTGTCAAACTGGATGAATCCACATCACCAAGTTTCTGCTTGCATGCTTTCTTTATTTTCTGACTGCCCTCTTGATCACTCAGTACATCTTCTACTCTACGTTTCAGTGCAACTTTGAGTGTCGTAACCACTTCCTCCATCAGTTCCTGTCTGACTTGTGGTGGAAGGGCTTGAACTTCTTCTTCTAGTTCTTTGAGGTCTCGTTGATGAACATTCTCATCAATTCCTATCTGTACAGTTAGACAATCTGAAAGAAAAATGGAAAATTACATCCGAAAAGGGAGATCCAATATAGCACTGACTGTATACATATATCTACCGGTATGTCAAGTCAACTTTGTGAATGTGAGAGTACAGAAAGTTTACAAATTTATCAAAGGTATCTCATTGGCATGGTTTTTAGCTCATGTTTGGTATGAATATAAATACCAAAAAGAGCTTATATGATGAGTCGGTGGCATCTGTATGTCTGTATTGTGGGTATGTATGTGCGGATGTATGTCCGTCACACGCAAATTAAGGCTCCCGTACTGCCAAAGCTACCATCTCAGTATTTGGTATACAGGTAGATGCATGGGTTGAGATGTGAATTTGTTCAAATGAACACGTCAGTGTCAAAAATGTGCAAATGAGGTAAGAAAAAGCGAAATCCTGAAACGGGCTTGAAACAGGCTTACTCCACTGACTTGAGTCATTTCCTGTCATTGTTACATATTAACAGACCTGCTCAAACCATAGACAGTAGAGGGGAGGAAGACCGTCTATGGTCAAACTAAGAGGGGCTAGCTGCCTTTCTGCTATGCATGTTGCTAAAGTTGACCTCCAGTACCTAAAGTTTCAGACCTATTTGTCATTCTTGTTTTTCTGGTTTAAATATTTCTTGTTGTCTTTCTGGTTGTACTGTGCAGAAATCATTGTCATAACATCAACGTAGAATTTTCCCGCACTGAACAGATAGAAACAACATTTATTGTTAATCTTTGGTACCCATACTGGTATGCACCAATTCTGATCAAATTTGAGCGACACCGTATAATTGCGGTATTTTTTCATCACTTGTACACATTCATAAATTGAGCAATTCAAATGTATTGCAACCACACCACCAAAAACTGTAAGTTATATTTTAAAAACAAGACTTGCACAACTGACTGTGTTATACTGTACACCCAAAGGGGTTTATGTTAAGGGCAATGTTCAGTATACACAGCTAGCTACTAATTTCATGTCATTGACTTTTATTCAGCTTGTTTTACATTTTGCATGCGGTGGTGGTACACTTTATTCAGTAAAATACCAAAAGAGTTCTAAATTCATTAATGCTTTATTGCTATATTACAGCTTATGAAAAGATTAATTGAATTAGTGTGTTAACCATACCTAATGATGCGTCAGACTTATCATTTCCATTAACTTCCAAAGTCATCATATCATTGTTTGTTTTAGCTGTCATATTACCATTTCCTTTGTTTTCAGACACAGTTTGCTGCTGTTTTTTTATGGACATTACATCAGGCTTCTCTGGTGGGTTGTCAGTCTCACCTAACACAAAGAAAGAAAATGTGCATTAAAATGAAATAATTCCAGTAATTGAAATTTACAAAAAGAAGTTGACAATACCTATTATTTATCATGTTACAAAAGCCTCTCCATATCCTTATCAAGTTAAACATATTCATTGAACATTTCTATAATTAGCAGCTGCTTATCTTGTCATTGCATTTTCTTTTATGTGATGATGATTTTGATTAACATATTGTTTCTACCTGTGATATGCCTTTAGAAATCACGAAGTAAATGTTAAAAGCATTCAAAGTTGAATACAGTACCTTTCACATGTCTCTTGACTCCTTGATCTGTACTGTTAGCTCCAGTTTGTTGTTTGACAGTTGTGGTTAAAAGGGATGCAAACCTAGCACTGCTTTCTGAGATGATATCACTATTTACCAAGTCTGTTTTCAGCGCCTTTGCCTTTTTGAAAGCCAAGGGTGTGTTTTGTAGGTGTTTTAATATCTTCTCAGACTCCGCCTCCATTGGCTCCACAACAACCCGGTCAGCATGTTCTTCCAGGTATTTCTCAATGAAACGAGCCAGATGAGTATGCTTATAGACAGCTGTTGGTAAACCAGATACCATTGCTTCAAAGCCGTAGAAACTGTAATCCATGTACCATGGTGCAGGAAGGCAAAGGTGAGACTGTTGTAGAGATCTGAGCAGAGACATTGCTGAATGCCCTGGCTGAAGTATACATGGCTTTATATGACGACACTGCATCTTATTACAGAGGAACTTCACCACAGTGTGGTCTGCTTGTTGAGATACTCCCTGGATCTTCCATGAGGGAGGATTGATGTTTGACTGACTTTCTGAGAGACGATTAGCTGCAGTACCAATTGAAACTGCCATTGTTTCACATCTTTCTATGGCTTTCTGTGTGTCCAACTGACCACATGTTAGTATACCATGTGTGCTGGTCTCTCTCAGTACTGGATCTTTCCCTCTGAAACATGCCAATGGTATGGGAAGGATCTCCTCATGTGGAATTTCTGACAAGTCTTTACCCTGAAACACAGCCCTGTATGCATTGTCAAAATATTCATAGATGACAGGACCAATGGAGAACAGAAGGTCTGCTTTACTGGCCATTTGCAGCATCTTCTCTTCAAAGTCCAGCAAACCGTACTCTTCAGCTTCCAGGCAGTCAGATTCTTGACAAGCATGGTTGATGAGAACCAGCTTTGCCTTTGGGAACAGTTTTGCCCGAATATCAGCTGCTGCATGTCCTGTCTTTGGAGCATAGCCAACCACGTACTGCACATCTTCTAACTCTTTGAGGTCAGGATAGTATATTTCATGATTCAACAGCCACTCCAACTTTGGAGGATCCTCTTTTGGTCGTACCATGGTCTTCCTCTGTGCTGGTATCAAGGTGACACCACAGCTCTCAGCATCTGTCTTCTGGCCATCACTGATTTCAACATCCATTACCATGGAGTAGGCTTTCAGAGTTTCTCCAGCCTCAGCCTTTCTTTCACAGAAATCTTGGACAAGATTTCTATGGAATCCTGTCAGACCCAACTCATCATTGCTCCAGGCATCGGAAACAAATAATGCTGCAGGTTTAGGAGACGCATGGTGAAGTTCAGCATGAGGGAAAAGCTTTCCATGTATTATGGATGCTGCATTCTTTGTCTTTTCAGATAATGCCACCACATCCTCTACATCTTCCAGCTGTGCCAGTACTGGATAATAGTTGTTGTGATTGATAAGCCAGTTTACTGCCGGTGGGTCATCATTGGGATCTACAAATTTATTTCTTGTAGCTGGAATCAGTGTAACACCATGTCTTGTTGCATCTTCCTTTTGTTCTTCACTCACTTCAACATGAAGGACAGTGCAGTAAATTGCTGACAGTTCATCAGGCTTCTTCTTCAGTGTCTCTTCACAGAAATCACTGATCAGCTGCCAGGTTGCTGGACCATACGAGTTTTTCTTCCATGATGTTGACAAAAACAAGGCTGTTGAAATGTCTGCCATCGTATGTTTCAGACAACCTTTAAATGTACCATACACAGAGAAGTCAGTTAATTTATGGGTCACCTGACTTATACACCAACGTTGAAACTCGCGACCAGTCAGAAACTACTCACTGATGATGATGGATTTACACCTTAAGGTCCTGGAGCATCACAATGTTAGTCTTTCAGGTTGTATTGGTATATACCTAACAACTGCAAGACAAGCAATGAGAAGCAAATTTTTCAGTGTCAATGACAGGGATTTCTTCCCATTAGGCAGTTAAGTTTCTGTCAAGATCAGTATTCTCTTATTGCCAAAATGAATTATGTTTTAACATCTTTCTATTATCGGGACATGTCAGTACCATATTTATGGGAAATCAAAACATCATCTGACAGTAAATTTTCTGCAGAGTAAATCTGCTCTTTCAACAAAATTGCAATTTTATGCTGCTGCTGCTGATGCTGGTGTTTTGGGATTACATATGCCATACAGTTGGTTAACTGAACATAAGTCTCTGTAACTTAGTACTACTATAGACATACTTTCTAAGAAATTTATTTTGCAAGTGATCCCTTAAAGAAAGGCTTGGATCTTGTTAGACATTTGATGATACTTATGCAATCACAGCATAATACTGAAAGTTAAATTTAAAGAGAACATGTCTTGAAAAAATCACCTTTTTCATATGAAATAGGTTTGTCTAATGTTGTGTTAAACCTATCTTGTTGTTGCTCCTGGGTTTTTTGAGTACTACCGGTATGTATGCATTTTTCAACCTTAGCCTGGTCAGTTGATTTTGTCTAGCCTGATACAAAAATTGAAATGACAGGATCATTAGTGTGCCACTGTGCAATATATATTTATCACCGCTGAAAACCTTGATTTGGAGGTTTAGCAATGAGCTTTTCTTTCACCAGAGAAAATCCCTAAAACACACAAGACAATGAAGTTTAACTTGCTGTGAATTCCTTACTTGTAATTTACAATTATTTATTGGTCATGAAGGACAAGTTAAATGCACATGGCTGATGATCAGACAGTTTTGCTTTAAGATCTCCATTCACATAGTCATGATTTGTTAGTATCACATTCATTGTTTCATGCTCTTTCTTTCAGGTTTCGAGTTACAGCTGTGTTACACGTACATCAAATTAAATGGACCCGGGTTAATATGAATGAAAGCAAAAACTATGCTTTTTGGACCTTTAAACAGAAAACACATTTGAAGAAAGGAATGTGCAAAACAGAAATTTTATATATGCAAATCTTCATAATTTCAACAGAAATAAGTCTCCCTTTGGATACTGCTAATCAATTTAAAGCTTAGCAAGGTTTTTTAAAAAGTTGAAAGATTGCCTAGACATTTGCTAGTTCAAGTTTCATCATCATTTGGACTTAAAGGAATTGGGTTATCATTGGAATGCCTTATACGGTAGTTCCATGATAAAATAGACAATAGTTTTATGGTGTGATGTTCCTGTTGTAATGAAAGACTTTACGTGGGAACGCAAGATGTCAGCTTGTCATAAAACATACTTAGAATAGAAGTTTGTACAACAGCAAACTTGTCTTCCTAGAGAGATCAACACCTGCCCAGAGCGCCTTCAACCAATAGCTTTGCCACTTTTTGTATGAAAATTTGTATTCCTCTCACCGTCATTACATGACAGTGCTAGGGCAGGTCACAACACAGTAGAAATCAAACTAACAGAGTACTCTACATTAATCATTGAGTGAGTACAGGTTGCTTAATTTAAAATGCAATGTTCTTGCTCTTGATTGAAGAAAGAAATTGGAAATCATAAACGTGTACCATTTTCATAACTGTCTTAAAAATTCCTGGACATTTTAACTCTTTATAAAAAATCGAATATCCTTGATTCATGCAAGAAATAAAATGGCCCACCTCAAAACAATTGCAGAAGAAGTAAAGTTTTCTCCAAATGGACTCTAGAGCTCTTAATAGTGACCAGGCCCTAACTATATCTTTCATAAAATAGCAAGTTTATGAACAGTCAATAGGAATATGAATTGCTTTGGTAACATAATAGATGCTGTATTCTAGCTGCTATATCTCAGAAACAAATTTTTGAGTTGGATTAAAATGCACCAAAAGTTATTTCACCTTACTACACAAATATTTAATGCTTCTATAGCCCTCATATGTAGACTAGTTGCTGAAAAGTGAAATTATACATATCGTACGCAATTTAATTACACTAAATTTTTCACATATATGACCAAAAAAACCTGTGATATAATTGCAGCATGTGAATAAAAAGCAATAATTAAAACACTTTCAAATTTGTCCAAGGTATGTCCCAGGCATATTTGGTAAGTTTTATTGAATAGTAATTACACATTGTTATTAATTTGTATCTTGTTTTATAGCTTGATTAGCAACATTCTGTTGATACCAAGTATATCCGCTATTCATCAGAGTAGGAATATTTAAGGGCTATACGGAAAGACATATTTAACTTACCAGTTACATCAATGTGAACCCTGTGATTCCGTTTTAAACTGTAACGCTTTTTACTTAAAATGCAGATATGTGTTTCTCTGTATTTATGACATTGCCATAGCAATAATTTGTCAGTATTACAAAGTTGCCAGCATACCGTACTATGGTAACTGTAGAATGTGATGGACTTTAGTCAGTTTGATGTCAAAAACAGAGGTCTTTGTCTGAAATTTATTACAGTGGGACATTTGCCAAGTACCACAGCTACTGAATATGGTGGACTTTGGTCACACTAATAAACATCACATTAGATCTGGCCCTGTGATTTGATTAAACAAATGTAAAAATAAATAATGAAGTTTGTCTATAGTGATCAGCTGTTACTGTAATCTGGATTTATATCAGGCTATTTTACAATTTATGACAATTTCTACATGACTTTTTTGTTGGTTGCAATAGCCACAGTGCAAACACAAGTGTTGGTGCCCATCATGCCCTAGCTTGCTTTTAGAGTGATTAGATAATTTCAATTCTACTGCTCATGAATTGAATGGTCAATTGCACATTCAAAAAATAAAAAAATAAAAAAATTCAACAACTTTCTACATGGCAACAATCTGTACACACATTAAAACTAGGGTTGATCCTATACAAATCGCTGTCTAACAGTGGGCAAAGTTATGATTTACTCAGCATGGCAGCTTGTTAGACTATGTTGGAAGGGTGTGGTATAACAGCTACCATGATATCAAAACGTCCATGTATTATATGTCATGCATTAAGGATCTAAGTGAAACACAGGTTACTTACTCTATGTGGTATTTTTATCCAAGGAGCACAAAATCTGCAAAATAGTCGAAAAAATCTATGGTGCTGTACGTACACAGATTTACCAAGTTTCCAGAGAATGTAGCGTGCAATTTAGGTCACACTTCTGTCTTTGGTGGGGTCAAAGGTGTAACTATCACATGATCCCTTTGTGTAAAGCTGCTATTTACCTTCGAATTCAGACATAAAAATCTGCAGTACTGTACTTATTGTATGGATCTAAATGAAATACAGGAAACTTACTCTAGATGGTATATCCAAGAAATGTAAAGTCTGCAAGATATCTGAAGACAATCTGTGGTTCTGTACACATTACTAAGTTTCAAAAGAATATTGGGCCTCGATCATTGCAGTTCCTTCTTTGATGAGGTCAAAGATAATATTCATCACATGATCCATTTATGTTCCCACTTGCCTGAACTCTATGATGTGAAACTGACCAGTGTTTGAGGATGATAACGTTGTAATATGAATGGGAGAATGATAGTTTGTAAAATGATATATTTTATTAGCAACCACTATTTTTTAAAGCATTGATCCATAGGTGTCAATCAATCTGTAAATTGAGAGTCTATGTGTATCATATGCATTTGTATGCAAGTTCATTAGAATTTAATAAGAATTTTGTGGTGTTTAATTCTAAAGGAATACAGATGTTTGTGCAATAATTCACACTGTGTTGATATATTCACATACTTCCGATTTATCATGTAAGATAATTTGATAAGAATGCAATTGCAAGCTAGTTGCACAGTTTCAAAAAGCACTCTAACAGTTCAATTTATTACAAAGGACTTTTCATTGGCAATGCGTTTATGTATTCCCAGTTAAGGTGGTTGGAAAGGCTATTTTTGCACCAATTCTTTTCTCAGAGTTAATGACAAGTTTCAAGTGTTAGAATCAAGATATTTAGTTCAAATTTTCAGGATAACTCTCTTAGTTAATACTTTCTCCAAAGAATATAAAAATTGTATATTAGCAGCCATGATTTTGAAATATGACACCAGTCAATATTAAAATGTAATTTTTCATATTTTCTTTACATATTTGAATTTAATAATAATTGGATAGTATTAATATTACCAAATTAGTTATAAATATGTTGACACTATTATTTGTGAGATTTGTACGGCAGGATTTGTAAATAAAATCTGTTTTTATGATTTTACATGGGTTTATATATCAAAAAAATATTCAAAATTCTTTCAAATTTCAAAATATGATTTTTGAAAAAGTACTTCAAATACAGGAAAATTGTGCCGTACATATCTTATCTGTAACGTTGTTAAAAGGTTGTAAAAATTCCATGTCCATATCTCATTTCAAAGGTTGGATTAAATTGGTATATAATTATGTAGGAAAACTGTTATTTTGTCAAAAATGTTGAAAACAACCCATATTTGCACCCCTCTTTTGAAGTCACAGAGCAATCTTTTTGGTAAATCTCACTTTTGACACCTCTTTGACACTCAAAGAATCTAAAAATGCATTTACAATAGCAGTTACTCACTCTGAATGCAAGCATAGCCTTGTCAAACTTTCCTGAAAAACAGCAAATAATGACTTTCCCTTTTTAAACATTTTATTAAAAGCTAGGGGACCTCTACCATAGTTAATACACTAAGGACTCCCCAACTTCTTCTCAAAAGGTCAGTTTTTCAGAAGTTTCAACAGGCTGTAACTCTGCAATGCCTTTGTGCCCAAATGTCTAGTTTTTTTTATTCCACAGAGAATGTTGAGTACTTTTATATTTTAATAGTTTTGTTGAAGTTTATAACTGACGCTCTAGCCTTTCCAACCACCTTAAAAGTGCCTTATCTGCAAAGGGAGTTGTATTTCAACACAGCCATCATTGGTGAAAATAGCTATAGATCACAAGACAGTTCAGTTGATCAGAAACTTGAATCATTAACCTCAATACTGTGCTTTTGGATTCATGCTTCTTCAGCTCTTTATATTCAGTATATTTGTAATAATTCTTTCTTAATATGAAATAGTACATTCAAATACAAGAGTAAGTTACCTAGCCTGGTGCCATTTTTAGCTCAGATGTTTATACACATGATAGCTAATGTCATACCGATGTTTGTGTCTGTTAGTTAACTCAATGTTTCAAGATAGATTAATCAGATTTGAATTGAACTTAATATAGATCCTGTTTGGGAATGGCAAAACCTTATTAGATTTTGGTGGGCGTTGCTTGTGCATAAAATGTATGCTTATTTGCATAATTAATGTTTCTAGAAAATATGGATATTCATTGAGAACAGCTGCACAACATTTGATGACATTTGCTAGTCTACATGAAAGATACTAAGGGTTGACATGAAAATTAATGCTAAATTGCATATTTGATGTACTTGAACAGTCATTCTAAGAGGTTGTTGGCATCTCTGTCAGACTTGAACA
>LD358739.1:27616-42947 GCA_001465055.1 Ptychodera flava | reverse complement strand
GGTATTTGGTGTGTGGATGCATCCTGGGCTATAGATGGGATTTTGTTCAAATGAAGTCTGCATTGCCAAAATTATGCAAATGAGCTCACAAAATGTGAAAATGGTCAGGAATTAATATCTTGAGAACCGCTGTTTTGATTGCTTTGAAAATTTGTGTGCAAGTACCTCAGGTGAACCTTATACAGTTTTATGAATATTGTGAATTTATCCTTAATTTTGTATTTTTACTGAATTTTTTGGTGATTTTTCTCATTTTCAGTAAAAATTCTTCCTCTCTGAAACCGCCGGCTCAATCGCTCTCAAATTTGGGTTGGATCTTTGCAGGGTGTTACTTTTCTAATTTGTTGAAATTATGACAAAATTTGGAAAATTACTGTTTTGGAGCGATTTTGTAATTTTTGGTTAAAAAATCTTAAACAGTATTTTCTTTTTAAAACTCCTGCACAGACAGCTTTTATACTTGGTACACAGACGTACGGAGATGACAATAGTTAGATATGTGGAAATTGTCCTGAAATATACAAATTTGTATTTTTAAGACAATATTGTCATTTTTGGTCAAGAAAACTTGTTCTCAAAATTACTTGTTTGATAGTTTTGTAATTTGGTATAAAGTCCCGAGGGCTGTTATTAGATAAATTTTCTGCTCAAAGTGTTGGGAAACCCCCAAATTTGTATATTTTAGGTAATTTTCTCAGTTTGTGACCTTAAATGACCTACACCAACCCAGGATATGTTGTGAGACAGTTTTGAAGGCTGTGAACATAATTTTGTCATATTTGGTATCAATTTGTAGGAAAATTTGATCCAGAAAACAAAGCTACGGTGAATTTTTTCATTGCGGACCAATTTTTGCAACTTTTTTATGTAAGACATACAAGAACTGATGAGAAATTTGGATCCAGGATAATTCCAGATGTTGTAATCACCGCCCACAGTGGAAGGCATTTCACCATCTGTAACTAACTTAAGTGCTGTTTACATTAGAATGATAACACTCAATTTGTATTTACAAACACAAGGTTGTAAATACCAAGGAATGGAACATTTGATATTCAGGAGGGGTAGGGTCTAGAAGATTGCTGAGGTAGCATTACTTTTTTACCAGATCCCTTGTACATTTTTTTACCCACTCCCACCTTTTCTTTTTGTCAAACCTTCTCTGTCTATTTTTTGTTGTTGACATTTGCTTATGCATTTAGGATCTGCTTGTCCCATCGCTATAGAAGTTGATATGCATGTTCCTAAAGATGACCTCCAGTACCTAAGTTGGAGACCTTATTTGCTTTTGTCATTCTTGTTTTTTCTGCTTTAAATATTTCTCGAATGGACCAATTCAAACCGAATGTGAGCACACTGTCCTTGACGGTATTTTTTATTATTATATCCTTTCGCAAGAAGATCTCTCGCGATCAGTCGATGTTCATTAACAATAATGTTTCGATTACCATTCGTTTGAAAGCTTTTTGCTATTAGGGGACCGCTGAAGGTTAGTTACCTTGTAAGTGTTATGAGAAAATTTAAGGTCGCCCAGATCTATAATGTAGTGTGAACAATCTGATAGTGCAAGCTGTATATGTTTTAACTGACAGAATTAGTGATTTTGATGCCCCATGTAGTAGGTAAACTGGTATGAGTAGCAATACAATCATACCATGGGCACGTGTGACTTAATGCATTTGCAGGCTTAAAGCTATCAAACCAACTCCCTCTTGTTAAATACCTGGTATTTTTATCTTTAATAACATTTACAACAGTGTGCTCACACTTTTTACAGGTGGAAGGTTATATCCGAAAAGAAGTCTCTAATATTAAAGTTTCTTTGTTTCAATTTATTTACAAATTTTGTTTCTCCCACTTATCATAATATCAATGAGGAAAGCAAAGTTTTCTTTCAGCCGACAACTGGTTACAGTTAGAAAAAACTATGAAGCCTTGCCTAGCCTTTGTTAGTTTGCTAAACAAACGCAGTGGGTTTACATTTTTATTTTTACAGTGCTCTATAGAAAAAAAAACTTGTTTGATGAGACCAAATATTATTCATACCCCTATAACTTTAAAATGGTAAGATTAATTCACAGTATTTATTTGTCTACTTTGCTAACGAATTGTAGAGTAAAGTTGCAAGCCTAACACTGATGAATTCTTCGACATTTCTGACATATGCGTACTTCTATGCTATCTTAGCATTAATTTTCATACTGAACATTGCTCTTCTAATATTATTCCGGGCATATACTGAGATGTTTGATAGACTTCCTGTGAGGAGAAAACTTTTAGCAAAGATCTGACTGGCAAAAAATTACCTGAAGAACAATAACCAACATTGAAAATATTTAGGTATTTAAGCTTAATACATCGGGTGTAAATGTGAAATTATTATCATCAGAGATATTCTGATAAGTGGAACACGGCACAAAGCAAAAATGCGCTCTTTTCACCATAAACATAAGTAAAATTTGATCTTGGAATATTTACCTGGATATATATCTCGGTCTCATTTAAGGTAACACCTGCTGACATTGGTCTTAGACGAGCCAAATTTGGTAAGATCTCACTGGCAAGTAGTAAATCTCCAGCAGTGATTGTAGTCTGCGATTCGAAGAAGTCGGCAACGGTTTTTAAAAGCGTCACGGCTTCGTCTTCACGTTGAAGGTTGGTGATCTGAACGTTTAAAAATCGTACAATGTGAAAGAAGTCGCATATTCTGTGAACGCTATTTGATCATGCTTCATATTGTGACACCTTTCGAACAGCCCACTCAAGACTTTTCACGGTATCTGTGTGTTGTAATAAAACTACGTGCTCAATTATTAGCCCCAGGTTGTTCTACACTGCTCTGGTTGGAACACGCACATGACGATAATCCGCCTAAACTTACACGAATTGCGATCTCAAGAAAAATATCTACCACTGACATTGACACTGACACTCAGCTCGAATCTGCAAAGAAGTGGCAGCGATCAATTACAGGCTTTTAGTCTTAATTTTGCTATACACATGCAATTTGTCTGCGCGCACGTGTGTGTAATTGCCACGGGTAATTTTTTGCACCTATAATAGAAATCCTTCTTCAACGATTCAAAGGATCCCGGGAAATTTCTACTGTATAGATGCCTGAAAGTAGTATACAAAACTGCCGGTTCTCTGTATAGATGCCTGAAAAATGCCTGAAATCATGAATCATACAATACAACGGAGCACTACTCAGTATCCATCTGCAACATGTTGCCCGTTGAAAACCCAGTGTCTAAGTTTGCCAAAGTTAAGTGGCCATACCTACGTTGATACTTCGAGGAGTTCCTTCGTCTTACAATTTGTTGAGTCAATTGTGCTCCATCGACCGCTATCACTACAGAATCTCATCATAACTCCTGGAATGCATAAACCATTATTGCGACAAAATGTTCTCGATGGCGTCATCGAATATTGTCGATACTTTTAACACACCATCTCGCTATGAACCTGATTATGTATCGATTATCTGGCAGCTACACTAAACTGGATAGTCACCTAAATTTAGGTATACATTGGGAGAATGGCATAAAACAAGAGACCAATATTTTCGGAGTGAGTTCTAAAGCTTGATCGCTTTTATCATTTAAATCTCATTTTTAGGTTACTAAATGTTATAAAAGCAATTGACATATTTCATCAACGTGTAAATTACATCACAGTATCTTTCTGATTTGACGACAGCTAACGATAAGGTGAATTAATTATAGTGCAACAGTGTTAAATCCCCCACCCCCACCCAGCAGCGTAGGAGCTCGATGCCAGAAGAAACTGGCATCAAAAATGTGCTAAATTAGATTAAAAAATAAAGTATATGATCAAATTAAATATTTCAATCGTTTTAAAATGTTTTGCTTTGCGTTTGTGAATTGACCATCTGCTGGAACATTTGATAAATCGTTACACCAGAAATGGACGTCTGCTTGCTATAATTGTCAGTCTGTTTTCTCTTTCCGATACTTCAAGAATGTTCTGAGAAAACCACTTTACATGGACAGAAACGCATATGTTGATATAATGGTATGGCAACAACCGCCTCTACAGATGGTTGTACTCTCGCTGGGCGGCTTGTCACATGCCGAGATGTGTATCCGAATCTCTTGTACAACCGCCTATACGTGTATAACTTATGACGAAATGGTCAGGACAAAAGTTCTTCAAGGTCCGTTCCTATGTGTGTCCCATATACAGTATGTTGTGTGTGAGAGTTATGAAGTACATGTTATATTACTGTTGAATGGAGGAACGTGTAGTTGTGCTGCGTAGATTGACGTGCTGCAGGTGTCTTACCGATTGTACTAAGATATAGCTACTTCAGCTGACTTACCGATTGTAACAAGCGGACACAGAATCCAAGGAGAGTAGTAATTTGATCTTGTTGTTTCCCAATTTTCTGTTGCTAGATAGTATTAAACATTATCATCTGCAGACAGTAAAATAAAAAAAATAAAACAGTATCCCTATCCACGGTTTTAAGCTATGCAATTGTTATGAATGATATAATGCCAAATCTTTCGTCATACAAAAGACTCTATTGTATTTTTTCCCGATCCCACTCGACACGAGTTTCCGAATAATATTTGTTTTCTGCTAACAGACTATTTTGAGTAATCAGTCTATATTGAATACAACTTGCCTTCAGCAACTATGCCATTTAATGGATATTCAATACAAATTGTCTTCTGCTACTGTACTGTTCAATCTACTGTCTTCTGTTAACAAACTATTCAATCTATATTAAATACCACTTGCCGTCAGCAACTATGCTATTCAGCCTATGTTTTAACTTTGCTACTAAGCTATCGTGCGCTAATTTAGTTTGTTCATAGACCTATATATGGTCCATATATTCTACGTATTAATATTAACAGGGAAGTGTCGGACAAAGAAACAGTCAGTTCACCACTTGTCATCTTCTAGAGAAACACTGCCTGTCGGCACACAAAGATCGCCTTCCTCTTCATATCCATCTAGGCAGAGGCATCGACAATTACCAAGAGTATCGTGGCATTTTCTGCTCAACCCACAAGTATTTTGACCAATTCTGCATATGCATGGAAGTGAATGAACAGAAGTTACTGATTAGGCGAAATATATTAATATAGCGTAAATGGAAGCGACGATGAAAGTTTTCTGTTTTGACACAGTGAAACGAAAATTTGGTAACCAATTCGCAATGTAGTCTTTCTTACCTCGGCACCCGTCATCATAGACATCGAAGTTCCCATGCAAACACGTCCTGGTTGTACGCGTTGAAGATGTCTCGGCAAATTCCATACCAGGTTGACACTTTAGCTCCACACTCAAACGATGTGGTATAGTGAATGTTATCTTTTGCTTTGACTGTTTTACTGTAAATGTACACATCTCGCCTGACTCGGACACATTAGAGGAACACGTACTACATCCTATGTGTGTTATTGTCGGCGATGTGTTGAATTTTTTACTTCCTTCAGTCAGACGATCTGTTGAATCTGTCGTTGAAAAGTTGGGACGTTCACTTTTTGTACTTATAGGACTAATTATTTCCGTCCGTGATGCATCAGGAATGTCAATTGCTACAGTTGTGAGACTGATTTGATTTGTCATCGACGAGTGTAGATTTTCAGTTGCCGTAATTACAGGAGCCACTTTTGATGATAGACTGGAATCTTTGTTTACGTCAGTTGCTAGAACAGTTGTATATGTCGTTTGGGAGTTGGGATCATCTCTCACTGTTGTTACGCGATCAACTTTTATTTCTTGCAATGATGTTAAAATACTTTCATCTGCTTCAGTCTCGAGAAGGGTTTCATCTGTCGTTTTAAAATTGGGATTTTCTCCAGCGGTAGCTATACGACCTGCTGTGTTTATCCAGAGCAAGTTGGTAGCTTCATTTCCAGCGGTCACAGGATCCACGGTTGATGATGTTTTAGAACTTGAACCAGGTTCACTTACGGAACCATCTGAATTTGTTTTCGACGGGATGGGATGTAATATTAATATAAATAATTAACAGGTTGAGCGATACTCATTTTCAAAGTATGAATTGAAAATATATAATAAACGTTGAAAATAAAAATGTGAAGAAAAAATTTACTTTAGTCCTTAGAGCACTTTCTTCGTTTATTAAATTACAGATGGTTCATTAACAAATGAATTTTCATGTAGACGAACTTTAGTACGCACCGATATTATCAGGGACCAATTGATATAAAATAGTTTCTCTTGACGCACAGTCTTACGGGTACGTAGTGTAATTTTGTGTACCTGTACTTTGTACTTTATAGTTTATTGTCACAACACTTGCCACACCTATTGTAGGGTGGGCAATGGTTGTTACATGATAAAATGATATTTGTTTGGTGGCAACATTTTAAGACCAAGCCAAGCGTTTGTTCAACAGCGTAGGTATATAAGCATTGGTTATGTGCAGTTTCCGCTGCTAGACAAAGATTGAATCTTTTGCTTATGTGTGAGGAACTCAATGTTCTGCCTATAACCGACGATAGCAGAATTAACGCCTTTATTCGCTTCGCTAATCCACGGTCCCTCCACAAAAAGCTAATCACACGCAATCTTTCTGTAACAAGACGTATGAAAATAACACTGAATTATCCAAGTTCATTTAGACTCCTAAAAACAATAACTGTGAATTTGTTGTGTGATGGCCCACCCACATTCATGTACATGCACCAACAATGCATACACATAGCAACTCAATGAATAAAAAGAATGTATTGTCCATCACCCCATCCATCTATCCATCCATCCATCCATCCATCCATCCGTCCATCCATCCATCCATCCATTCATTCAGCCATTCATCCGGACATACAGACAGATAGACAAAAAGATAGACATGCAAACAGAGAGACAGACAGATTAACAAACGGGCTATGGCCAGCAGTTGGTAAAAATGCACGTTTCACATTGTTGAAGCTATCGTGCTATGGGCAATTGTATGCCATTGTACATTATAGAACCCAAACGTGTAGGACAAGTTACGTGCCTGACTAAACACTGTAAAAGTCTGCACGTTAGACATTTTAGACACGTTAGGTCCGTACACGTTAGGTGTGCACGATACACGATAGGTTTGCACGATTGGCATGATAGATTTTGACTCATGTGGAGAACCGAAAATGATATACACGTTAGACATTTTAGACACGTTAGGTCCGTACACGTTAGGTTTGCACGATACACGATAGGTTTGCACGATTGGCATGGTAGATTTCGACTCATGTTGAAAACCGAGAATGACATATAGTCAAGTGGCTTAGCAACAAAAAACAGCAAGATCGTTACACGGATGACAAAAGTGCCAAATTTGCTACAGAGGTTCACATATGTGTGTAGATCAAAATTAGCTATTGCTCCAAAAATTTGGGCAACCGGAAAGACTTGGTGACGTCTTAAATTCAAAATGGCCGCCATTATATTGCTTAAAAATGGTAAAATACAGTTTATTCAGCCAGTTTTCACTATTCTTGTAAATAAACTGACTCAAACATTCTCAATTATAAAAAAACATTGAATTGACGTAAATTAATTATCATGATGACGTCATAAAGCCAAAATGGCCGACAAAATCAAAAATGTCCGCCGTAACATTGTCTAAAAATGTTAAAACACTGTTAATGAAGCCTGTTTTCAGCATTTTATCACCTGAATTGAAATTAACACCCCAAATTACAGACAAAACAGATAATTGATGCGAATTTATTATTAAGATGACGTCATAAAACCAAAATGGCAACCGAAAGTTACAAAATGGACGATTAAGAAGTTTACTATGCTTGGTACAATAGCCCATTTACGTGACAAAATGATAGTATAAAAGCAATGTACAATTTGTATTAATATTCCATATACTTAAAATAAAAGATAAATGTATCAAAACTTAGCCAATAAGTTCAACACAAGTTAAAAACTCTTATGAGATTATTGATTATAAAAAACGATTTGTGTTTGAAAAATCGAATCGATATAAAGGAAATGAAGGCAACTTCACATACTGGTTCTACCTTTGCTTGTGATACGGTATAGTGAGTAGATCAATGTGGTTTGGTGATAAGGGAAAATGGTGAGAAACCAGTGAATCGATAGTGCTTTGACCCTCGTAATGTGACCTTGGTCCCGGAAATAAGGTTTTATGTTGGTTATTCCTCCTAACGGAATTTCGGGCCAAAGTGGGGTCCCTTCTTCAGTCACTTGAATGGTTTTGTATTCCCACATGCTCAGTTTAATGGTAGCCATTGTTCATCAAAGAGAGATGCTAAAATCATTATGTTTTGGTCAGATTTTTGCGTGAATTGTTGCTCAGACCGTTCATTTGTACTCTCCTTGTGTTTGAATTTTGCTTGAAGGAGGATATATTGTATTTTTTTTCTGCCTTTTATACGTTATTATAGGTTTTCTGGAAAACCATGGCCAGCGTTTAATCGCTACGATCGCTGCATTTATGGCCTCATTTTTGGCATGTTTTTCGACATTGATATCACGTCTAATGTTACCAAAATAGAGTTTGCTTCTTTTTTTAATTGGTTCTAACTAGAGAATAAAGTTTTTTTGTGTCCCTGGCATATATAAGTCGTTTTGGATGATTGGTTTTATGACAAGGTCTAGAAATTCCGACATTTGTTTTATTGGGCTCGAGCAGCCATTTCTATTGAGACGTTGGGTGATGATTGTTTCTTCTGCTTTGGTTTTGTGTATTTTTGGCAGGAGATACCATCGTGGTGTACAAATTATTCTACTTATGGGTATGGGGAAACTGTAAATCACCTCGTCAATGATCTTCTTGTCGCAGATAAATGATTTCATATACAATTTCCACTGTATAGTCAATGTCGCCAAGTGTAATAGTGAACATTTCACAGCTGTCTATAACTTTCTTTAATGTCATTAATCTTATTCACAATTGCTATGCCTCATCCTTTATTGATAGGTTTCATAGAGATTTTATTGTTTTTCGACAGATTGTTCAGGGCAGTCTTTTCTGCCATAGTCGTGTTCTTTCTGATTTGGGTTGCGAACTTGAATGGAATTTCCTCTATCGATCTAAGTTGCTTCGAGACAGTTTTACAGTTTTTGGATTTTCCGCGGTTAGTAATGTCGAACATGGACTTATCTTTAAACAGATGTCTGATTGATTGATTGATTGTTTCTCATGATATCGCACAATCTCATGATGCGAATAAATTTGTTGATATCTCATACGACAATTTTTCTGTATAGGCACTCCGGAGTGGGAATACTTTCAAGCCTTTACTTAATGCTTTGATAAAGGTTTGATTTACAAGACTGTTGACGAATCTGAGAATCTTTCTGAGTTCTTATCTTTGTTTAACCTTCCATTTCTGCTTATGTTCTTCTTGGTGTTTTTTTTTTATGTTTTTATGTTTTGGGTTTCAAAACAGCAAAACTCGTCTGGTCACGTTTTTTGCAGGTTCCTTCGTCTTTGAATTCCTAACCAGTCGGTAAGTGAACAACGAAAGGCAAAGACGCTTTTCATAAAATTCACAAAAGCTGCAAAAAATTAAGCTAAGCTAGATTCAAAAAGCAAAAAATAGTCTTCTCTTTATTCATAAAACCCTGACCAAACGGTCTTTTTCAGGCCGGCACATCCTCCAAAAAGAGAACTACTGTAGCACAAAACTATGTCACCACACATCGAGACATAAAAATCCAAGAAAATTCAAACGAAAAACGCTTCTGAAACAAAGGAAGCGAAAGACCAAAGTCACAAACATTTTTTCAGGGACCAAGGTCACATGACCAGGGTCAAGGCATGATTTATTTACCGGTTTCTCGCTATGTTTTTCATTATCATGAAATCACATCACTATTGATCTACTCACTATAACGTAACACTTTCAAAGGTAGAACCGATGGGTAAAGATGCCTTTATTTCCTTTATATTGGTTCAGTTTTTCAGAAAGAGGTCATTGTTAAAAATAAATAATTTCATAATAATTTGTAATTTGTGTTGAGCTTATTGGCTAAGCTTTTGTACATTTATCATTTATTTTGAGTTTATGGATCATCAAGACAAATTGTACATTACCTTTAAACTATTATTTTGTCACATAAATTGGCTATTGTACTAAGCACAGTGTACTTCATAATAGGTCGTTTTTTAATTTTCGGCCGCCATTTTGGTTTATGACGTCATCACAATAATGAATTTGTATCAATTACATGTTTGGTCTGTAATTTGGGGTGTTAATTTTAGTACAGGTGATAAAATGCTGGAAACAGGCTTAATTAACAGTATTTGAACATTATCAGACGATAATATGGGGGATATTTTGAATTTGGTCAGCCATTTTGGCTTTATGATGTCATCATAACAATTGATTTGCATCAATTTTATGTTGTATTTGTAAATTTGGATGTTTGTGTCGGTTTATTCAAAAAATATTGAAAACTGCCTGAATTAGACGTATTTTACCATTTTTAAGCGTTATAATGGCGGCCATTTTGAATTTATGACGTCATCGAGCCTTTCCGGTGGCCCAAATTTTTGGAGCAATAGCTAATACTGATCTACACATATATGAAAACATCTGTAGCAAATTTGGCACTTTTGTCATCCGTGTAACGATATTTTTGTTAAGCCACCTGACTAATACACGTTAGACATATTAGACACGTTAGGTCCGTACACGTTAGGTGTGCACAATACACGATAGGTTTGCACGATTCGCATAATAGATTTTGACTCATGTGGAGAACCGAAAATGATATACACGTTAGACATTTTAGACACGTTAGGTCCGTACACGTTAGGTTTGCACGATACACGATAGGTTTGCATGATTGGCGTGATAGAAATTGGAGTCATGTGGAGAACCTAAAATGACATACACGTTAGACATTTTAGACACGTTAGGTCCGTACATGTTAGATCGGCACGTTACACGATAAGTTTGCATGATTGGCATGTTAGATTTTGACCCATGTTGAGAACCTAAAATGACATGCACGTTAGACATTTTAGACACGTTAGGTCCGTACACGTTAGGTCTGCACGATACAAGATAGGTTTGCACCATAGGCATGATAGAGTTAGACCTTACCGTGTTTTTAGGCCATCACGTGAATCTTGAGACATATCGTATAAGGTGCCGACCTAAGATTTACGGAGCTAATGTGTCTAAAATGTCTAACGTGTATGTCATTTTAGGTTGTCCACGAGTCAAAATCTATCATGCCAATCGTGCAAACTTATCGTGTAACGTAGTGACCACGTTAGGTTTGCATGATACACGATAGGTTTGCACGATTGGCATAGTAGATTTTGACTCATGTTGAGAGCCTAAAATGACATACAGGTTAGACATTTTAGACAAGTTAGGTCCGTACACGTTAGGTGTGCACAATACATGATAGGTTTGCACGATTGGCATGATAGATTTTGACTCATGTGGAGAAGCTAAAATGACATACACATTAGACATTTTAGACACGTTAGGTCCGTACACGTTAGGTTTCCATGATACATGATAGGTTTGCACGATTGGCATAATAGATTTTGACTCATGTTGACAACCTAAAATGACATACACATTAGACATTTTAGACACGTTAGGTCCGTACACGTTAGGTGGGCACGTTACACGATAGGTTAAAGTGCACGATTGGCATGATAAATTTTGACCGATGTGGAGAACCTAAAATGACATGCACGTTTGACATTTTAGACACTTTAGGTCCGCACACGTTAATCGTGCAAAGCTATCTTGTATCGTGCAGACAAGATAGGTTTGCACGATTGGCATGATAGAGTTAGACCTTACCGTGTTTTTAGGCCATCACGTGAATCTTGAGACACATAGAGTATAAGGTGCCGACCTAAGATTTACGGATTTAATGTGTCTAAAATGTTTAACGTGTATGTCATTTTAGGTTGTCCGGGAGTCAAAATCTATCATGCCAATCGTGCAAACTTATCGTGTAACGTGCTGACCTAACGTGTACGGACCTAACGTGTCTAAAATGTCTAACGTGTATGTCCAGATAAGTCGAATGGTACCATATGTCAATCGTCCAGTCATGATATACACGTTAGACACTTTAGACACGATAGGTGCATACATGTTGGGCGTGCACGATACACGATAGGTTTGCACGATTGGCATGATAGAATAGGACTTATTTGTACGCCCTAAAATGCTATACATGTTAGACATAGGTTCTTTAACGTTAGGTCTGCACGATACACGATAGGTTTGCACGTTTTTGCATTTTAGGCACGTTAGTTCCGACCTAACATGTCAAACATGCGCTACTAAAATGTAAAAATGTCTAAAATGAAAAAATCCCGACTTCTGGCCATGGATGCAACAAACAGGTAGATTTGTTCATCTTCCAGAATAAGGTTTTGTTGGCAATGCGTGCAAAGTTCAAGAACTTCATTGGACACTCACCTTCTGCATTGCCGGTGATTACATGGATTTAACAGAGTTTTATAATGTGTGTTGCATTTTCTGTCGTTTGTTTTGTCAGTTGTACATACTGTCAAAGCACAGGGGCCCCTTGGCATTGGAAAGTTAGGGTATTCTTTACAAACTTTTTTGAAGGCAGGTACAGTCGTGTACGAAAAACACTCTGATATTCCTCCATTTGTTCCCATCAATGCAACGTAAATAACAGAGCTTGACATATCACCTGTCAATATCGCCATTAATAGAAAAAAATTGGATTTCATCACAAGTGATGGAATTGTTTGTTACTAATCTGTATACATATACATTGTACAAGGTAAATTAGTCCGGACAACAATGGAAGTAGAGGAATATATCTCACTTACTATATCCCTGAATTTGCCATCTTTAATAACTAGTTGAATAATTCCTATTGGTTCAAAGCTGCTCTCTTACGCCAGTAATGGTTAAAATTGTGCAACTTACTATATAAGGACCACTTCCAGCCTCAACGTTACTCTGAAACACACTTTGTATGGCACACATTTTGCAAACAAAACATATTTATACTGATTATGGACATAGCAAACACTTTTGAATTGAAGTAGCTTTGAACGTAGAGCTTAGATATGTGAAACGTAGTTCTTAGATATGTGAAAGTTAATCAGGGCACACAGATTGGGAAGATAAACACAAAGAATTGCAGTTTTTGACGCAAACATGCTGAAAGTCAGTCTGTTCTTAGCATTATAGGCTGCAGTACAGCAACATGAACATCTGCCATTACCCCTAACCGACCTAGCAGATATTGAACAAGCAGCTACAAATACTACAGTATTATTAGTCGGTCTACAACGGTATCACCGTTACAATGGCCACACTACCCATGCGCTTGTCCTTATTGGCAAAATGACAAAAAAGCTGTTAGGCTTAACGGGACAAAGTCGGCCATTTTTCATGAATTTTGTTTGAGACAAGATACTACTTATATTGTTTGACATGTTGAAAGATACTGAATGAATGGGTGACCATGCATATATTCGACCCTTGTTTCAGATAAATTAAATGAAACCATGGCAAAAATGAACTAATGGCATGACCATTAGAAACTAATGGCATGACCATTAATTCATTTTCGCCATGGTTTCATTTAATTTGCCTAAAACCGGGGTCTAATATATGCATGGTCACCCATTCATTCATTATCTTTCAACATCTCAAACAGTATAAGTAGTATCTCGTATCAAACAAATTCATGAAAAATGGCCGACTTTGTCCCTTTAAAGTTGACAACGAACCAGGTGAAATCGTCTAAAATATATTCAGTGTTCCAAGGGGTGTATTCCTGCAAATAAAAAATATGCTGATTGGTTTTCAAAAGTACCAAGTTAAGAACTGAGGAGGAGAATCAACAGTTGGTTTATACTAACTTTATATGATAAGACCGAGCTGTGACAGTTTTAGACTGTCGACAGTCCCTCGTGCCTTCTTATGACCGGAGTCACTTTATTAAGTGCGGTAGCAATCCAACATAGGCGATCGAGCGCCGAAGGCGCGAGGCCAAGCTAGGCCTATACGCGAGACCAAGCGGTACAAGCGACTGGCGAGAGTCTATGACAGTTGCTATGATCATATAGAATGCTGATGTGGGCTGGGAGGCGGATGGTGGGACATAGATTTTGATTTCACGGGTGAAATAAAGGAACTCAGTGAACATTTCTGCCACTTGCAGTCAGAATCAGAGACAAACTTTTGACATCACAGTTATTACTTTCAAATGCCTTATTGTGATTTTCCTGAGATCCTGAGTAATGAAAATAAAAAAGTAGAAATCACAAGAAAAGATATACCAGCACAAAACCTCCGAGACTTAGTGCTTTGAAAGACATTGACACTTTGGACAAAGCTAAAAATAGGAAGAATGACTGAATATCATACTATCTAGAATTCAACAGTTGTGACAACACAAAAGAGCTCAAATCAATAGTTATGGCAAAGCCAGTTACCATACTGATGGCGCCACTGAGCCAAGATAACCTTAAGCTTACTTCCCGTGGTGCTGAGTTGATAGCACTTCAACTCGTGAAAACTTTGCAAGTATAAAAGGAGGGCACTGTAAGCTTTGGCACTTTCTTCATAATGACTCTGGTGATTTGAGGAAAGATTATGCGGATGAATTTCTGCCAGAATTAAAAATCAACCCTCGCCGACGTGTTTTTGCTGAGAAAATGATCGATACAGTCTGTGTACAAGTCCTACTACTGGCGATACAAGTGTTACGGTCTCCCATTGTGACTGTGCCATCATGAATGTTCCAGCGCCTTTGATTTTTAATGGCATGGGTTGCCAGAATTGAAAATTCATCGTTACCATAGTGTTCTGCTACAGACAAAATGGTAGCTGCAATGTGTGTATTAATGATACTGTCCTTGCTATACCCACAGTGTGATGGCAAAAGAAAAATTCAAGCAACTTTTGTTTTTCCCCCTGGCTACTCAGCCTCGCTAGTAACTTGCTAACCACAATCAAAGTCATTGCAGTATGAAATATCCGCAACTGTTCCCCAACAAACCCTACAACACTTTCGGGAGTTTTAGTATAAAATGAAAAATAATTGTGATAAGTCCTGGAATAGTTGCTGTAATTTTATTTATTCTCGAACCAACAGGTTGCCCAAATAACAGGTTCGTTTGAAAATAAAAATATAATACAATCAAAGTGAGACTTGAGTGGACACCGTGGGTCATCAGTATGTATTAGGGAGATGGTGCAGTGGCAAAGAATGTGAAATTTTCAGAAGAGTACGTTCAGAATGTGCTTTGGAATACAATTCAGAATAACATTCAGACACTCACTATGTGAGATAATATTCTGTATATTCCAGAAGAGTACTTTCAGAATGT
>LD358739.1:10168-23249 GCA_001465055.1 Ptychodera flava | reverse complement strand
ATTTTCCCTCTGACCATGTAATATTCGAAAACAGAAAAGTACGCTTCGTTACAATGTATTTTTGCAGATTATCAATACGGCATTGATAAAAAAGCCTGTATATAGGTCTTTTCATCAAAGACGAAAGTAGTTATAAAAACTTAACGCTAGAGGGCGGTAATCACGAAAAAATTCTGACACGATCCGATTTCAGCGTCTGAGACTTCGCCCAGTACGCTCATGAATGCGAGCATAAATATTGTTCTAGTTGCTTTAATGTAGATTAATTTTAACAAATCGTCCACATACTGAACAGTGAGAGATAAAAAAAGACAGCCACTAAAACACAAGAAGAAAGACAAAATTAGAAAAACACATTTAATGCAACCGTGACAGATCGCCACTGACATTGTAACCAAGAAAAATACATGTCGGACAGACATAACGCATTAACAACTCGTTTTCTGTGTTTAAGCTTCAGTCGGTTATAAAAGGCAACAAATTAAACAGGCCCTTCTCCTTAAGACTGGAAAATATTGACACTGATTAAAACAAATAAAGATGTAATAGGTCTAGCCGAGTGCATCATGATATCTTAGTAAATTTGCACCATAATTGTACACCTTACCAAATTCTTTACCACTCTGATGCATGGTAAGAGTATTACAGGTGTATGAATCTCTTCTATCGATTATTTATTGTGACAATACTTTTTCAGAAAAGCGAGCACTTTCTGGCTTTCAACAAAAATTAATCTCACAACTTTCAGAAGAGGGATTCGGACTTAAGATTTCAAAACAAGATTAGTTCTAGCATAGACCCTCGAGAAAATCGAGGGTCTATGGTTCTAGACTAGGAACCTACTGACAAGACGTTACGCAAAAAAACACATTCAGATGGATGGCTATGCACTTTACTTCATTAGTATTAGGCCCACATGTAAAGGCTAGACACGGTCCCTCTGGAGGGACCGTGGTGTGGGCTAGAAAATTTGGCGAAACGTTCACCGAACTATGGTAAGCTTTGGGCCGAAGTAAGCTTCTGATTACAAACCAAAAGTGAATAAGGGTTTGTTTCACATGTCAAGAAAGAAATTGAATCAAACATCCGAGTCTACGCTATTGTTTAAAGGGAAATCTCTTAACTGACACTTGCAAAATGAAATACTCTAAAACAACCAGTTTGACATCATCACTCAGGTCCAGTTCAGTTCTAGTGGCCACGATCAGCGCCCTCAATACATGAACTTTTGTTATGCCATACTCTACGTGAACCTTGATGGAGGCGGATCAGTGGTGATGGTTTTCCCATTTTATATCGTTTACAATGGCGGAATCAACATCTATTGAGTGGAAATATTGATATCTCAGATCAAAAGAGACGTCATCGGATGTACAGGTATTTTTTAAACAATCCATTTTGCACGCACGCACGCACAATTGTTGATCCGCCCATAGGCCCTCGAGAAAAACATGATCCGCCCTGAGTCTTATGGAGTTGGCAGGATGCGTAAAATTAGTTGTACACTGTCAAAATTAAATATTCATGACTTGAAATTGTTCAAAATAACTCACTTATGGTAAATTTGTTCCTAACAGATAAATATGCCGTTAAAGAATTACAGTGATGATCGTTCCGATTTTGTTTGCAAAAGTACAAACGTGACCCTTTCAACTTGGTTTTTACGTTTGATGTGTTCGTTGCATGCCATCCACTGGTCGGACCTAACGTGATTGCAACGTGAGTGAGGCCCCCTTTGTCAAAGTTCCTAAATTTTCTGAATGAAAATTATCAAAAAACAACATCATTTGGGTTCATGTTTACTCTAGACATGGGACGACATCAACATAGAATAATATTTTCCGAAAACTATCTTTCTAAATTTGAGAAAAAGATTGTTTTTGGAATGTAAACAACATGTAAACGGTACGATTCGTTCGTCGTCACGCTTGAGTGATAATCGGAAATTGACTTCGCGCCGAAAGTTTTGACAGAAATCAAATATTTTGATGAAATGCAGACATACACATCATCTTGGTGTTTTTGCCTACTTAGAAAATACTGTGATGTGTTTGTCATCTCTCCCTTTGACACAGATTCTATTTCGGCTGACTGCAATGTACCAGGGTCTGCTCACTTTAGTGTGAAAAGATTAAATAACCAAGTCCCATCTCGACTCCAAATCGAAATCCTATCATTGAAGCAATCACAAACATAAACATTGTCAGCGCCATCAACGGCAAAGCTGGCTGGGAGGTACAGCTGACTATCGCCGTGACCGTACTCACCGTATTGGTACAGGTAATTGAAATCAGAATCAAAACACTTGATGCAGTGATTGCCAAAGTCAGACACCATGATGACCTCCTTACTGTTGACAGCGACAAAGTGGGGATAGTTGAACTGTGTCTTGCCAAGACCAAGACTACCAACTTCTGCTACATGTTGACCAGTCATGGTGTACTTGAGTAACCTATGACCTTTGACATCAGTGACCAAAACAAACCCTTTCAAGAGAGCTATGCACCAAGGATTTACATCTGCAGGTAAAGTAATTATGCTGATAACTTTATTATTTTGATCACAAACAACAATTTGCACATTATTGCCATCAAGTATGAAGTAATGGTTGTCCTTAGAGACGGCTACGGACTGTGGCTGAAATGGCTTGGCAAACTGACCGCTGAAACTTCCTAGCACCTTTTCACATGTGTAGTCTTGGTTCAGTATCTGAACAATGTTGTTGCCGTTGTCACACACCAGAAGTTTATCATCATGGAAGGTTAAACCTCGTGGGTTGTTGAACTTCTGTCCTGGACTAGGACCTTGACCCTCCAGTGTGAATTTTGACCAGCCACCTGAAAGGTCAAAGGTTAAAACAAGCACATCAATAGAGTGGAATTTCAATACATTCGCCATGTAACAAATTGTTCTCACAATCACAACTTGAAACTGAGATTAGATATTGATACAAATCAAACTGCATGAAAAATACAATTAAACAGAGAAAATTCTACATTTTTTCATTTTTGTAATTTCACATTTTAATGTCCTTTTACCATGGTAACCTTGTAAATTTTGTTTCATAAAACTTGCTTTTCAACATGTATTGATGGTCTAGGAATAGAAATGCATCAGTTCTATAGCTTGTATTAGGGATATATTTGTTCAATATTTTGTGGAACTCTAAACGAGTTGGAAATTTTTTGTCTGGAAATTTGGACCTTGACCCAACAACCCAATTTATCCAACTGACCACAAGGTCAAAGAGGTTAAAGGTCAAGCATGCAAATAAGTAGTTTTAAGTTTAATTTTCACCTAACATGAAGTTTTGTCTGCTGATATAGCTTGAAAGTGGAAATAGATATTGATGAAGATCAAAGTGTATCAAAATGACAGTTCATCAGAGTGAAGTCTTTTATATTTATTTCATATTTTATTGTTCCTTTACCATTTCTATTAAATATGTTTTTTTCAAAATATCTTGTTTTGGTATGGAAATACCAGTCTTCATAATACATGTAAAGATTTTTGTAAAACACATGCACCATGGATGAACTCATTTGACAAGTTGTAGAATTAAGGTTAAACCTTTTGCACCTCTTTAAATTCTTTCCAGAATTTAAACTTGAAATGCAAAACTAGATTTTGACCAGCTGACCACAGGGGTGAAAAGGTCAAAGGTCAAAAGTAAATAAATGGTATGAAATTGAAATGTAACAGTTAGCTGTTCGTCGATGTAGCTCAAAATTGAGAACAGTTATTGATATAAATCAAACAGCCACACAATGACCATTCAATAGGGCATTTTTTAAAACTATGCTAGTTTTGTTATTTTGATATTTTAATGTCATTTTACCATGGCAACAGTATTAATCTATAGTAAAATTAACTTTACAAAGCATAAGAAATGGTTTTAACTTAGACTTTATTTGATTTTTCAAAATACAATGTATACTAACATTAATACATATGTTATGCAAACATTTGTTTAAATAAGGGAATGCTTTGTTACCATGGCAACACATTGATTTCGGTTCAAAATTTATCGTTTGCTCATATTTCTCTCGTTAGCAGTGATCAAGTCAAAATTCTTTCATTAACCTCTATGAATGGCAGCAAACACTGGATTTCATGAACAGATTCATTCATGTGCTAACAATAAAATAGGATATGAACTTTTTTTCAAAACATTCTGTAAAAACGTTTTTTCTGGCATGCTGTTAAATAAATGGGCCAATTTAAGGGGGTGCTGCACCCAACACAGCATATTTTGCTCAAAAATCACTTTTTTGCAAATATTTATTCAATTTTAATTAATATGTTTACCCAAGATTAAAATTTTGGTTTCCTTCACCTTGTAGCTTGTCAAGCAGTCGTAAGTTGCCTGTTAGAGAAATGTTAATTTATGCAAATGTATGCAAATCACCCGATTTCCAGGCTTCCTTTTCCTCCCAATTTCGAAATTTCCAAAGAATTTAACTCCACTCTGGCTGGGTCAAATTTTCTGAAATTTTCATATTTTGTTCTTTCAATGCTATATAACAAAACAACTATTTTGTTTGGCAATGAAGTTCTTACATTTTGAATAAGAGGAATTTTAATATTGCTTATTATGATTTTAATCAATTTTTTTTTGAGTGTCAGTCTTTGAAACCCTCGCCATTTTAGAATGAGGATGGATAATGCCAAATAAAATAGTCGTCTTTTTCTTCATATACTCTTCTTCCAAGTGAAATATTACATTTCAGAAAATGGCGTCAAGTTTTTGACTTAAATTAATTTTTATCATTAATACCAAAATTGAAGTTTTTCACCCCAAATGTACATCCTTATCCTTAGAGTAAACTACTGCTACCATATTAAACTTTAGTCTCTGCTTTTTGAAAATATATGGTATGAGGGGGTTTCCTTGTCATCTTTGATGAGCAATATTGCTTTGAAAAAAACCTGTGTTGGCAACATGCAGCTCCCCCTTAAGATAGTGTGACAATGTGAATCTATCAGCTTTCATTGTCATTAATAAAGTAAGCCTTTCTTTGAGTAACCAATGTCGCAACACCAAAACGCTTGAACTTGAACCAGCAGAGTACGTAGTGATAGTTCAACGTGCTCATGTAATGTTTACTGTGAAACACTTTCTTCACGCTGGAATATATATTTTTGCGTTATTGAAAGAAATGACAGTTTCGCAGGAATGTTTTTGCATTGATCATATCATAGCTGTCTATGACCACTCGTACCAGTGTACAACCCCTTGTAAGCCAAAGTACATCCTGTCAATATTGCTTTCTCTTTTGTTTGTACCGTTCTCGGCAATGCTACAGCTGATAGGCTTCCCTAAATTATTAATACGTGTGAATTGATGAAAAAAACAGAATTTTGATGCATTGTTTTTTTTTCAATATAATAATGGTATCAGACATATGGTGAGAATAACATTTATGGTTACAAGTTTGTCCGTACAAACAGAATTATGACAAAGCTGATAAAGTGTTAATTTCTGCTGTAGGTTTGTCTTGGTGAACAATTTGGTACAATGTTTTGTGAAAACTTTGACAAACCCCGAAATATTACTGTTGAATTCATTGACAACAAATCATAGTTTGCCGCCAAGATCAAAGGATTTGAAGCCTCATACATTAAGCGTGGAATGATGTGGAATGATGTTTGCAGAAAACTTGCCCCCACAAAAAAGCGAAAATAAATTCCATGAGAAAATAAAGTACTCCACAGTATTTACTAAGGTTTTATTACAGTGTACTTTCTATTGATTTGCCAAAAGTTCAACTCAATTTGACTAGATAGTTAAATTTAGCTCAGGTCACTCTGTCAGACTCTTGAAAATCATTAACTGTATATAATAGATCCCAATAGAAATGGTATTAGTCATTCACAAAACACTGTGAGTCCAGTGATTCAATCATCATGTCAGTTAAAAATATTCATATGACATAACTGAACAAATCATGAGTGTGACAGTGTTAACTTCTACTGAAAAGAATTTCCAGTTTTTTTAACCAGTAGGGTCTTCAAGTTGGTTTTGGTATTGTCACAATTGAGTGTACCAAGAAGGGATCATGTAGAGCCAAATTTTACCCTCAATGTTCCAAAGTACAATGCTTACTTCCGCATACTGTACAGATCTCACAAACGAGGTAAAGAAATACTTTTGTTCAAACTCTTTGATTTTCAGACAAACAAATAAATGTTTATTTTATCATAATTGGAGGTAAGAACTCTACAATACTGAGTTTACTGAAGGAAACAATATGTATATTTATCAAATTATATGAGAAAATGTTTTATTATTTTGTCCAGTTTGGGGGTCATAGTTTGTGTGATATCAAAAATGTTACATGATTTATAGGGAAGATTTGCATTTTAGTAAATTTGCAGGTGATGTAGTATATAAAAATGGACAAAAATGTCAAACTTTAAAGGGATGCAGTCATCTGGACTCTGCGTGTGGAACTTTCTTGTTTACAAACAATGTAGTATTTCATGCATGATATGTAAATGCATCAAGTCAACATAGCTGCAATATTTAAATTTTATGATATTCGTTGTTAATAGACATGTTTTAATTTTCATCAATCGCCAACGTGTCATAGATATTGAGTTCACATCGGTTGTAGGGATCCTGGGCAACCTTTGAGCAGAGTTCTGACGACTTTCTCCCTGTGAGTATAACTATAAGTGCTCACTAAAAGTGAAGTGTATGGTGTCTCTTAATTGATCCAACTAAGTGACTAAAGGTTGATGTATCATATGGTCATCATAAGTACCGTATAAACTGACATGTATGCTAGGATTTTGGTTGTTTTCACTGCTACATGTTTCCAATAGCACAATTACTAAGTTTCCTCTTCAATCTGACTTTGATCATGATCGACTCAAAACCTACACTTGTTTTTGCTATTTGGTTTAATCTGGAAAGCTAATGCGCTTCGATCAATAAATTTTCAGCCAGTGGTGGTGCGGTGAACTTCTAATTCAGAACGCCATATACACAGCAGAATAACAAATGTAAATTCATAGATCAAACAAGCTCACCAGTGTTGAATCTAGAGCGCGCCATCGCGGGATTGACGCGTTTCAGCAAAAAATCCCGCTCTGAAATCTACCCAGTGCGTCACTTTGGGCGCACTCACAATGAGGGGGGTCTGTAAATAGGTCAACGTGTGTTTTCTTTCATTGTTAAACGTAACCACTTTGCGTGATGATTTGCTGTATTTTGCTAGAATGTTACCAATGATTTCATTTATAAATACTTTAGCAGCACACGTCCGTTTTGAAATGACATTTGCGTTTGTTACATTGTCAATAAAACTTGTTTGTGAATGTACTGACTGACAGCCGTGACGAGAAAAAAAATTCACGTACGGGAGTAATTTCAAACTAACTCTCACATAGAAAGTTTTTTTGAAAAATGTAGCCAACACACCTATTCCATTCAAAAAGAAAAAACATGTTCTTGATCAAGCGGAAATCAAACCAAATTCCAAAATTTTCTGAAACATTTCATGTGTCCACATGGATCGAGATACTAGACGTAGCTTGGTTCATCATCATGTTGTTTGTCAAAGTCGTTATGCCACGGTCACGCATGCATGGCTTGCCAAGAAATTCGATCTAGCGAGAAAAACAGTGAATATCTATTCAGATCTTATACCAGACGGGTCATATGTCAAGTTCTTCAGTAAGAATGCATTTACTAATACTTGCACGGCTTGCATTGTCAGAGTCGGGACGTTGTACTGTGTTTGTTTTGCCTCGATGCAGCACATGGTGTCGGCCATTTTCCAAACTTGCTTAGGACAAAGCGTCATCACTCTAGACTCCCTAGGTTACCCTTTTATGTCTATGGGAACTTACTGCTGCAGAGATCGAGACTACTTAGTCATTAAAAAAAGTCCTGCTCTATCAATGAGAGCTGTGAAATGACAAATGAACTTACTTTTCTCACTGTGGGGAAATTGTCAATTGTATTTTTGCATAATACTGAAAGAATTATCTCTTGAGACTAACAGAATGTGCTGCATCTTTTCTATGAATGTGAGTGAATTTGTGATACTTTATTCAAAACAATTATATTCTTGAATAGATGTACAAAGACTTCATAGACTTATTTTAAATAAATGCTAATTTAATATGCAGATTAATATGCAAATTTGCTGCCAAAAAATTGTCCCCCAAATTTTGAAAATGTCCCCCAAAATTTAAGGCAGTGGGCCCAAATGTCCCCCAATCCTAAGATCCTAGATTCAACACTGGCTCACCATAACATTAAGCAAGAAATATATTTCTTCCAGTCTGTTCAATGTTGATGAATCCCAGAAATGAATATTCAGCAGGTCCCCAAATTGCCAAGTTCAAAAACCTAGTCAAGGTATCAAAATTTAGGTCTGAATAAATGTACTGAATAAATTATAATTGTTGACTTGAGACATTTCACTCACCTGATGGATCTTTCATGACACATGGTGTAAGATTTGATTGCTTAGTTTTTGTAGACTTTGTAGTATCTCCTTCTGTTAACTGGACTGCTTTTATTGGCTGATCTTGTTTGGCTGTCACTACCAGAGGGTGAAGCCATGTCTGTTTCTTTTCAACATCACCAAGTTCACTTCCTTCAATCACTTCAAGTCCAGTGTTACTACTCTGCTCTGTCATGTTTTCCTCTGAAAGTTTCCTCTGCTCTGTGAGTTGTGTGTGTGTGATTGTCTCCGTCCTATCTCCATCTTTCTTCCCTGCTTCAGACTGTATTGGTTTACCTGCAGACACATTGAATGAATTCATTCTTACAACAGATCATGTAGACAGCTTTAAAGTTTAGCTGCTTGTATGTCATATTAAACAATTTAAAACTATGCTTATATAACCTTGTTCACCTGTGGCAATAATTTCATGCATAAATTTCTTATTATTCAAGAAAAATCACCTTTGAAAGAAATCTCTGTTTTCAGAGGTCTTAAAATGTTCAAGTTTTTTGTTAAAATACACCATAATGGACATATTGTGCTTCATTTAAGTTTTAGCTCATGTGGCATGATGGTGAAATATTAACTTTGTGGAATAAGGGTTAACAGCATACCTGGTTTAGTCAGATTCTTTCCTTTGACAACACCAAGATCAATCCGTAAACACTCAGAATTTTCTCTGAAAACCAGGTCACTGTCAATGTCAGTACACGATACATTGGTCAGATCATCGTAGTGCTGCTGTTGATCTTTCATCTGTTTTTGTACTGACATGATGTCCACAGCTCCACCAAAAGTCAAGAGATGGTTCAGATATGAAAGATTACTTTCTGCACTGGCAATTTTATGTTCCAGTAGTTCTATATTGGCATCACTCTGTTTACATTTTGATATGTATATATCATCAACTTGACCCTGCATTTTGATTTGTTGCTGTTTAATTTCATCAATTAACTTTTGACACAGTGTGTTAATTTGTTGGTCAGCTGTAGACCTGTTTGCATCCAAGTCTTTTCGAAGATCATGTGCTCTGTCCTTTCTTAGTTTTAAATCGCTGACTTTCTGAGCAATTTTCTGGGAGTGTGCTTTCATTTCTGGCATATACTTCTCCATGGCTGATTCCAGTGACAACATCTTATGATCAGATCCAGGTGGATGATCAACCACTATACACTTTAAACATATTGGCACTTGACAAGTATCACAGTAGAATTCTAATTTAGTACTGCGGTGTGTAGGACAGAATCTAGCTTTAGTCATTCTGAAGTGTTGTGTTGACATCTTTTCATTGTATTCTTCTATTGTAATTGGTGCATGATCTTGACAGACTTTCATTGCTGTATGAGTTTTTATGCAGGCTTCACAATAAAATTGTCCTCCGCAGTCACCACACCAATACTTAGCCTCTTTCTTACACCCATCACAGACTGCCACATTGACCTTTCCAGGATTGACATCACTGATAACCTCCAAAAGGTCATTCAAAAATCGATTGCTGGTGATAGCTGGTACCCCTCCAGAGGGTAAATGCCATTGATTCTTACATGTTGGACATACCAGCTGACCGTTGTTTGCTTTGACCCATTCTGTGAGACAATGTTCACAAAATGTGTGATGACAAGGCAGTATTTTTGGTGACTTGAAACGCTCCATGCAAATGGCACACAGCAATACCTTGTCATCAATGTCTGTCAGCAGTTTTTCACCAAAGTCTGATGATGAAGCCATGTCTCTATTCAGTCAAATTTCACTGAAAGTAATAAAACAAAAAAATAATTCGTTTCATATTGTATCTATGTTGCAGTTACCATAGTATCTTAGAGTTCATTTTGCTGAACAATTTTTTTCAAAGCTAAATATTTCTCTATCAACATTCAGCTGCTTGTTTTCTAAGGACTAACGGTGACATAGCAGCTGTGCCTATCAACTGAGCAGTAACCTCGATGATACAAAACTTCAGTAACTGTACCCTACATCATGTGTTTTTAAACATTATCCCTTTTAAGTCCTGCCAAACCAATTATGTTACTTCACTTACAAGAAATGTTAAAAATCTTTTCAATTTTAGCTCAGTGTTTGATGTCTCTATAGCTTGCATTTATGGGTCAGTTTAGTGAGATTTTTTCAATCTATTTCCTGGTACCTAATATGGCTAGCAAAATCAGCATACACACCTACAACAAAGTATCCTGTATAGTTTACTACCCGTATCTCTGCTTAAAACACTCTTGATGAAAGTTCAGTTCAAGATCTGTTGAAAGTCTTTTCATGTTTTAGTGTTCTATGGCTTGGTCTTTACATGTGACATAGTCATTACACAGGTTAACCTCTCTCCCCATGTAACACCACTGTAACATCTCTTCAGTTACAGGGCATGTAGCTCTGACAAATGCAAAACACATGTGGCCTTTTCTGTATACATTATTCTATAGACGGAAGATTGAGTTATTATGACTGGAATTCAAGAATGTTGTACAATAGGGTTTATATGCTGTCTGCCCGTAGGTGACCCTTATAAGACAATACTATCTTTCTCTATCTTCAGTGAACCTTTCAAAACTAAAACTTTGGGTACAAAGAACGTACATATTGTAAAATTACCTGAACTCTTCCAATTTAAGTCACAGTCACCTAGGTATGAATAAGACCAAGTTTTGGAATAGCACAAGTGACCACCCAATCTTCCACAGTGTCAGAAGTCTGCAGTGACTGACGCGCTTGACTGAATTTACTCGCAGAGCCTGGATGACCCTAACTGACCTTTACATTATTCTTTTCATGACAACTTCCCTGGCAACAATAGATAAGATAGCCGGCAACTGCCAGCTGTTCTAACCTTACTGTATGCTATATCCTCAACCCTTACACCACAATGGTTTGACACAAATCTATTGTTATCAATGGTAAGCACGGACCTGCTTACAGGAAATCAGGGGTGAGCAGGTAAAATTTAAGGAAATTTGCAATCTTGAATACCTGTACTTCAGCCTGTCTTTTTAATGAGCAAATAGACAAATGTTTGATATAAAGACTTTCACAAATAACAGAATATCATTGTAAAGCCATTTTCAATCATGATGGTATGGTAAATTTGGCGGCAGACATTCTGAATTTCCAAATGCAAAATAATAGACTCTAATTATTTGAAAACTATTTGATGTCACCAAAGTGGAAGTCTAGTGAGAAGGGGTGCATTAATTGCTGTCTGGCACCCATCCACTGAATGTTTCCATTATAGGTTTGGCACAATTCCAATAGTGGCCAAAGTATAACGGTAAGGCTGCGTTCAAAAAAAAATGGTTGGGGATGGATGAATTCAGGGGGAGATTCGAAAATTCATGGGGTAGTCGAGGCGGGAGGACTCTACAGCATGCTGAAAAACACAATATTCAGTTTGTCAACAAAGTCCTTTTGTCTAAATATTGGTGATAATTGTATTAGAGTTCAGACTGAAAGTTTGTCAATGATACAAATGATCGGTAGGCTGTGTTGGTAAGCTGAATACTGGAATTCAACATGCTGCAGGGAGTAGAACAAGAACGCAGTTGTATAAACTGAACAAAAATATTGACAAAATACAAAGTTCATACAGCTTAACTGCCCTTCAACTGCCTAAGGGCTGCGTGTCACGGCATACCGGCCTTGACAGTGATAACTCGAGTATCTGACTCCAATGTAGTTAAGAAGAGTTTGGGTCATGGGACGCTCACTTGACAGTGAAACATACATGTACAAGATCAGGCCAGAGAGCAACACATAGAAGACTAGGAGACTAAACAGTTACCATGGATATGAGAATAATCAAATATTAGAGAAAAAAGATGGGGTGACCCTTGCTTGGTTTTCTACAAATGTAGGATGCGATGATAAGTCACATTATTTCTCGAAAATCACTGAAAATCAATATATAAAACCATTTATTTCAAGTTCATGCAGTGAATGTAATTTTCACATCACATCATACAATAACACAAAAGTAAACCTTGAACAGTAAAGACTCTAATTAAAATAAAAAAATATGTGACTAAATCGAATCATGTATTTTTTACCAAATTTGCCATTATTACATCCAAAATTTCTGAGATTCAAACATTTATTTGATAGCATATTTTAACCTTCTTGTATTGTCCGATGTAAAAAATTTATAATTAGCATCTAAGTTGTATATACATAATGTATCTTGTACTTTTGAAAAAAAAATATATTTTCATTGGTTCACTGTGCTCTGAGTCTTCACAATTTGGCAAAATGTGTAGCAAGGAATTCACAATTTGTACACTCTCTCATGATTGTCATGTTGTTCAGTTGATGTAATTGACCTGACCAGAGTTGGATAAACTCAAGTCAGCTTAAACTGATAAATCCAAAAAGTCCACTGATGCATTTAAAAATGGATCAATTTAAGAACTTGCCCAAGGAATATGACTCTACAACCTGCTGATGAGAGGTAGTGTTGAACATCTGCGTGCAAAATCATTTTTTACTCTGTGTGCATTCCTAATAGATATGGGGCTATATGATAATTTGTGGGGGGGGGGACTTGAAAATTTTTGATCATATAGATGGGGGGGGGGACTTGAAAATTTTTGAGGGTATTGAGAGGGAATCTGAGAAAAATG
>LD358730.1:4504-15662 GCA_001465055.1 Ptychodera flava | reverse complement strand
CCTTGTTATTGAACTTTCTTTCTGTGTTGTATATAGGCTATACTTGTTCATAGTGAAGATGTAACACCAGACATGAACAAAGGCTACATCGTTCATGCGCACATCCAACCTTCTGACAGCAATCCACGAGAAGAGCAGTTCGTTTGTTATTGCGACCCCGGCATGCTGCCCGGCAACACCTTTGCTGTCAATTCGCACGGAATTGGTATCAGCGGTAACATCCTGTTTCAGAAGGGAATCACGAGCAAAAATGCTATTGGTGAGACCTTCATGTGCCTTTTATGGTCCCTGTTTTTCCTATACACTTGAACAGTGTTGAATCAGCCGCTAAACTGCCAGAACTGTGTAAAAGTTCAACCTATTACATGTATTGCAGAGTTGAGGGTGCGTCGACCATCGCACACAATGTATAGGACGTCTCTTGCTGATGGTTAGTTGATAAACGCCACAGTGGGGAAAGGGTTGACTTAGCATGTGAGAAGCCGTATGACGTACACTTCGAAAGAGCGTGATGTAGGGTGACGACTCATAGAAACACGATTGGAACTAATTTGGGATAATTGGATGACGAAGTAATGTCTGTTTGATCTGCAAATATAAGCTCATCTGCTTTTCTATTTTACGTTATACACTTATTTTTATGAGTAAATTGTACTATTGCAACATTAAGCTTTAGAGCAACTAACACTTTTGAGAAATTTGAAAAATTTGAAGATCCAATTATCCCAAATTAGTTCCAATCGTGTTTAGATTTGAATAAACTTACAGACCAAAATCGGGAGGGGGTGTCATGACCCAGTACGGAATGCTGCACTTAGGGACTGGACAGAAATTACAGTGGGGTGGGCCACCATATTTCGCGCAAGCATTTTTGAAGGGTCATACAATTTTGTGCAAGCCTTTGGGGAGGGTTACCGTTTTTCATGCTTCAAAGCTGAACTTGCATGTGCACGTATTGAAGAATATGGAATACTAAACAAAAAGGAAAATACCTTCTGGCGCTTTCATTAAACAATTAATTGATGATCCAAGCAGCCACATTGAGGCAAAAGATTTAGGTTGTCATGATTTCTACTCACCCAACTCCTCTGTTGTGCATAACTGTCCACTATAGTGACTTAAAACTTCAACTTAGCCTTTCAATAACAATTTAGGAGATCACATTTGATATCATTCTCCCATTGACAATACATTGGGTACAAGTCTGTATCAAACGTTCATGTGGCTGTATGTACACTTTTATTTTTGAGGACTTTGACAGAACACAAACCATTTAGAATATTGCATAGTGTCATAAATAACAACTGGGAGCTTCAGGTCAAACAACCTTTGAATAACAATTTGGGATCAGATAACCTATGTGTTATTTGTAGTTTCCTCATAGCCAACAACAATGTACCGGTATAGTGAATCAACATGTCAATGAAATTCCAAAATCAAATTTCTCGCACACACATGCACTTGCAACCACCATAGTCTAACCAAGTACATTAATATCAATAATCAAGCATACATAAATACATATATCTAGTTTTGTATTTTAGAAACACTATTTATAGTTTCCTCATAGACTGCAATGTATAGTGGATCAACATTTTGGTGAAATTCCAAAATCATATTTCTTGCATACACATGGACTTGTAGCCACCCTAGTCTAATCAAGTACATTAATATCAATCATTAATATCAATAATCAAGCATACATAATTGCACAGATTTACCAAGTTTTGTATTAAAAAAAAAATATTCATAGTTTCCTCATAGACTACAATGTACAGTGGATTGACATTTTAGAGGAAATTCCAAAATCAAATTTCTTGTACACAAATACACATGTAACAACCCTTTTCTAATCAAGTACATTAATATCAATAATCAAGCATACATAATTACATTTTTTGTACACTTGTGCACTTTTACCTGCCACTTTAAGCAAAGTACATTTAATGAATTATCACACACATATGATCAGATTTTTTTTGACAAAAGCATTATATCAGCCGCACTTTGCCTTCCTTTTGAGAGGGGGACTTCAAAAGTATAGCAAGTCAGAAGGGGGACTCGAACACATTGCGGGTTTGTTAGGGGGTATTGAGTAACAGGGGAGGGTAACTTATTTTCATGCACGGATAAGGGGGGGTCACTAATTTTTGTGCAAGAACTTTTGAAGGGTCACTGTTTTTGACGCAGCGGCCCACCCACCCCCTTGTAATTTCTGTCCAATCCCTTAGCCATTTTGAAAGCCCAACATCTCTTTTTTCGCAGCACGGAAATTTGTAAACAGAGCCCTGATGTCCTCAGAAAGCCTCGACGACGCAATTAATATCATAAAAACACCACCAGGCATCGGCGCAGGATTTAATGTCAACCTCGCAATTAAGGAAAAGGGCCACACGAAGGTGTCATTTTACAGCATGGAGATAGCACACAGTTTAAATGGCTCTGTGGTTGATGTAGCAAAGTACATGGGCGGGTTCTCGCACCATCTGAACATGTAAGTATACCGACAGACTGAGTGTGATGGATAAACCATCATTGATTTACGATTATGATGTTTTACACCACAATTTATATAGGATGGGTTCTTGAATAAAGTAACTGTAAAGGACAATGAATCTGGGGCCTGTCCACTCCCTAGAAATATTTAAATGTATAAAGGAAGTCTTCACTATATCTTCACCGTGGAAGTGCCCCTCGAAATCTGGAAAAGTTGGGTAAACTCATGTGGGCTAACTCGACTGACCTCTTTTTATTAACGCAAATTTTTAGCAACCATCCAATTCACTCAATTTCAAAAATCGATACACATGGTTGTTGAAATTAGACGAAACTTGTGACTCTGCTGTTCGCCAAGCTATGGTGATCACATATTTTCTCATTGGCGCTAAACGGCGTTAGTTTTGAAAATCGAGAATATAAATCAGGGGTCATCATGCAAAATGTTGACACAGGAGAAACATTCCCTAACAATTACCGATATTTGACATTCAAAATGGCCGCCAACCCTTCTTTTGTTAGCTCTATGGGGAAAACGAACATTTTGATTTTCACCAGAAAAAACTTCACTGAAAAAGCTTGAAATAGAGCCCAACACTAGCAGTAGATGAGAAAGTATTGTAGAAAATATATTGAAAGCCAGAATGTCTCTTACACGACCCATTAAAAATATTCACTTCATGTAGGCCTACTTAATATATACAAATCTGTCCAGGTACCAGCGATTAAAGGTCGACCACTTCGAAGACGCAAGTTCCCTGCACAGGTCTGCTCGATTCCAAGAAATTCGAATTCCATATGCCAAGAATCTGAAGGATATGCTGGACATGATCAGTGATACTAATCACCCCGAATATCCTATTTACCGGAGTGGCGCTGCTCCGGATCCATACGCCACGGCATGTATAGGTAAGATCAACATGCAGGACTAATCTCGTTAAAAGTCGAATTCACACGGGAATTTTTTTCAATGGACTTTAATGATGTATCCTTAATTCCATTGGAAATACTCCTCTGTATCGCATTCCTACATTTATCTGTCTACAAGTTCAGGCGTCATTGAATCATCTGAAAAAAATACATTAGACCACCAAACACAATTGGAACTAATTTGGGATAATTGGATGTTCATATTTTTCAAATTTCTCAAAAGTTTTAGGTGCCCTATAGCTGAATGTTGCAATATTACAAATTACTCATAAAAACAAGTGTATAACTTAAAAAGTGATGAGCTTACATTAGCAGATTAAACCGACATTAATTTCACCATCCAGTTATCCCAAATTAGTTCTATTCATATTGTGTTACCAGTTTTCATGTTGGTTCAAGTATAGGTCGATGATTCATGAATAAAGCGAATAAGCTCGTTCAGAAGGGCACATCAGATTATTACATTTGTGGAGGTTACAACATCTTTATAACAATCGTTGAACACTATACTACATAGACCGTTAGTGTATTTATTGAACGATTAATACATAGTACATAACGACAGTGATATTTTACTTGACAGGAGCGTACGATGTCCTGAGCGATCGACTGTACATCTTCAAGGGAAACCCTAAGAAATGTCATTACCAGCCGGTTGCGGTGTTCAACACACAGGACCTTACCCAAGAAACATTGACGACATTCAAACCTTGATCGGAATATATGTTCCGAGTAGAGGACACTTATTTGAACAGAAACAAAACATCGCAATCACAGTGATTTATTAATAAAACTACGACAAGGTTTGATTTCAAAACAGTGAAGAGCTGAAGAAAACAGCATGAAGTAATGCGGTTCGCCTTTTGGTTATTTTATTAAACACCATTAAGTGCCTATGCGGTTGTCAAGGTATATACAGTGTACGTGTGTCTGTGTGTCAGCAGTATATCGGTGCTTCTGTGTCCGGGACATCTGTTTGGCGTTTAACTCGAATGTGGGTGTTGGTTACAAAAATCAAACACAGATTGTGTATGTCTACTATATCTGCCATTATTATTTGGTGTGACAATTTAAAATTAATGGGTTAGTGAGATGATTTTTCCTTTTAGGGAAGCATTCCGAAGAACACTTAATTGTTGACTGTACCACAAAATTAACATCTCCGAATCCGACGCCCAGCATACCGAGCATACAGCTGTAGCTACTCTGAGCCCTGCATGCCAACGCTGCAGACAATAATTTGGCCAAGAAAGTTGCCTATATTGTTGGGGGGCAGTGGTAATTTGCATTTTGCAAAGTCTGGCTTGCCATTTTACGCAATGAACCCTCCACATTCAGGCTGCCTTCTGAGGAACCTACAAGATAATAATTGCTTCAATTGCTCCTACAACAGTTGCTAGGTAGTCTGTAAAGTCTTTACTTCGACTGAATTTCTATTTTCTTACCGAGGTCTCCCAATGGATAATCTATGATGACATGCGAGGTACGGCGGAGTCAACAATCACATGGCGAAGCCATGTCATATAACACAGCTTGACATAATTTTTATCTGAAAAGTATCGAGGCATCCTGTTGCAGCGTATATATCAATTCACACTACTCATACTCTGAGCCTTCTGTAGTTTGACAACAATGTATAACACTGATTAAACCACGATCATGACGTCACACTATTCAAACGAAAAGACATTCTCTTAGAGAACCTCCAACTCGCACAAAGCACAGGTTGAGACTAAATTCTTCTAGGTAGTTCTAGAACTCCTAGAGGTAGTTCTGAAACTACCTCCGGGGGTTCTAGAACTTCCCTCGAAAAATTCAGTCTCCCTGTGACACGAAAACAAAACCCATATGCAATGCTTGTTTGTAGAATTCTATTTATTCCAACGGTACAAAATACATGTGCGTGCAGGTTTCATTTAGATAGACTTATTTTTATGTTAATTGAGGACGGATTATTGTGTCCACTGCCATAGCCTTCGATTTGCCACAGCATCCTTGCTCGATCAAGTCATCCGGTATTTCAGTCACAGTTGTCCACCGATGTACACGCCATTTTTGCTGGTGGCTCTTCCGCTCCTTTATGGCCTGATAGTTTAGGAACAGGGGGACATTATGCAAGATTCTTCTTAACTACGAGCAAAACATATTTGCTTTAAAATTAATTCATTAACACAGACGAAAACATATCACACACACAAACTGAAATCAAATTTCGTTATGGTCACGAACATACTGCTTGCATCTATCCAAGAACTGGCTTTTTTCCTCTAGGTGTTGTTCATCGACAGGTACATTTCGCTTCGCTGGTGTTTACATGCAACCTAGTTTCCCCACTGAAGTTTAAAACATGCGTACCTTGGAGAATTCTTCTAACTTTCTGTTGCTGTTCATCAGATGTACGTTTGTAGTGTCGGTCGGCTTCTCTCCTGTGTCCAGTTTTTTTTTCACAAACTGCTCATCAATATCAGCATCATACAGATGCGTCGCTGCCGTCGCTCTCAGAGAGTGGTTCGTTCGAAAGCCAGGGAGACCAGCATCCTTGCAGAGACTGGCAATTGTACCGTGGAGAGCATTATGATCCAATTTTCTTCTGTTATACCAACATGTAGCTGTGGGTTTTGCCAGTAGATAAAGTCTAAAAAATGGACTGTTGAGGGGAAAAAAGACATTTATTAATAGGAGAGCTCTCTCGTGAGCCATGCACTCGAAGTCTCTAAATATTGCAAGAACAGACCTCCTTTGTATTTCGGCGTGCAGCAAAATCAGTAGCAATGATCATGAACAGTTTATCTGTTAAAATAATTATCAATGATTACAAAAGTGCATTGTGTAAATCTAATTACCATAGACTGTTATACCGTCGATACAAAGTGACTACATACCTCTCTGGTATGTCTACGTTCTAATAATATGCTCTTGTCACTTTTTGTTGAATTCGTCGACTCTTGAATCCTCCCTGGTTTGACTTACTTACATCCTCTCTATATTCAAGATATTTATTGCCTGATAAGTCGAATTTCAACTTATTTGGAAGTGTTTATGGCGCAAGTTTCTGTGTTCTATACCACCACGGAGAGCCAAGTGTAAACGAAATAAGTAAATTTGCGAGTCAAGCAGGGACTGCGGTGTATGGTCCCCCAAGAGTTTCCTATCCCACAAGAAGTTTTCCTCGGTTACGGTTATGATTTGGGCCTGTCTATTCTGAATACCAATACCATTTTTGGCACACACTTTCATGACACAATCAAGACTTCTCTGTAAATCTGTGAAAAATGGATCATTCAAAAATTGAACATTTCTTATGTGTTCCAATACGTATATCGGTATGTACATAACAATTTTGTACAGCGTTTTGCCAGGGAAATCCGAACCATCTCGCGTTTTGACGTCTTGAATGAATCTTGTCAGGGAAAAATTAATTTCGTCATTTGTCATTTCGGAAAGGGACGGCCCAATTTTGCTTAGATGTTTTAGCTTCTCGTCTTCTATACGCCTGTTTCGTTCCTTGCGCCAGGTTTCAAATAAGGAAATGGACCAGTGTATTTTTTTCTTCGTGTTGTAGGGCACATTCACATCGAACATTTTTGTAAGTCTGAATCGCATACTAATTCCCCAACACGCGAACTTTCACTGTTGGAATTCTTTGTGACAGTTTTTTTTCGATATTTTTGGTACTATATGTTTTTAGGCTACTGCTTGTTTCCCCATTCCCACAACTCTGCAAATTGTCAAATTCCGTCAGGAAACTCTCGGGTGAAAACCATAGCAACTATTAAACCATAAATGTCACTATCCGACTCTCTGTCCCTGAAGACATTTTGGGTTATCCATATAGTGTGGCTGTCTGTCATCAGCAGACATGACGTGACCTGCGCCAAGCAAGAACCAAATCGAAATGAAAGCAAGACTTGTGCCACGTCATTATGGGGGTCATGTGCAACATTAAAATCTATATTATATTATACTAGTATATTGATGGCCCAAATACAGCGATCTGATTGGCCTTGGTCTAGACGCGAAAAGAACCGTGGTATATTGGCGATATACCACGGCTGGCATACGCGCGAGCTCTCAGCTTGAGCAAAAATCCGTTTTTGACGTGCCACGCCAGAATTTCAATACACTGTTATCATATAATAGCAATAAATCACACCCAGCGACGGTATACCACGAGATTTTGACCAGTTCACTTCATGTATGCACTCGCTATCGCTCGTACATTATATGATATATTTCGTGAACTGGTCAAAATCTCGTGGTATACCGTCGCTTGGTGTGTTGTGTTGGTTTAATTTATTGCATTTGTAATAAGCATATGACTGCGATGCGGAATGCATTGATGTATACTTATAACACCTGTCATAGGTGTGAATCTTGCAAAATTGAGCAGTAGAACAATTCATTTAGATAGAAGGGTACATGAAATCCAAAGTTCGCAGTCAACGTGTGGAATAATTGTCTTTTCGATCTAAATTTCTTGATTTATTTTACCGAGCAGTTAGCAACTATTTCGTCTTCAATTATAAATAAAACTCAAACAGCGTGAATTGGGGATCGTGGTTTAAGTTAGAGAACCAGCTCCCCTCGGTGGTTCTTGGTTTGGAATCGCCCCGTGCCTACAGCCCTCGGCAATTCGAAACCAAGAACCACCGAGGGGAGCTGGTTCTCTCATACATTTTCTTTGTGGTATTCAGCACATGCAGTGCATGATATTCGTGAAAAATCAACGCAGGTGACTGTAAACGTTGCCTGCCCGAGCAAAATCGAACCTGTATAATTATAATGTATGTCTGTCTCATAATTACATACCCGTTTACCTTGCCTCTAGCAAAGCAAATAATCTGAAACTATTCCACTTGTCCCATGGGCAGGTTACTCTCAATCTCACCTGCCAAAATTTACCTCCAACGGACAGGCAGAGATATCTTATGTGTATGGCATTAGCCTACTAGTATATGTGTTGTTGACAGAATCTTCATGCAAATTCGGTAAAATCTGTACTTCTCTCCGTTATGACTAATACTGCTAGTCGAAGTTGCTGTTTTAACTGTCTTCAGTGAAATGCACAGCTCTACAGTCTGTTGCCGGTCTAGCTTCTGAAGTAGAACAGATGAAAGATGCAACATTTCGTCTCAACAAATATAAATTCTGGGTATGTACATAGGTCTAGCGTTCTTGCATGTGTATAAGTTAACTAAGTTACATGCACTAGAAAAACCATTGACACTATATGACAATAACTATTAATCACATGACACTTTCCTGGTTGGCTAACAGAGTTTGAACGCAATTTGTCAACGAGTTTTATGATTTGGTTTCGAGTTGTTAGATTAACATGAGTTATATGACTGGCAGATCAATCTATTAGTGGTTAGGCGAACAGTAAAATCGCACTGAAAGAAAGCCACAGACTGGTAATGATATGATCTCAGTTCTGTACTTGATTGCAGTTCAGAACGGTTATAGTTACTTTACTTTTGATCTACTCACACAGCGACTGAAAAATGTATTATTTTACACTCTGGAACGCATTTCTATAGGCCCCCCTATCCAGTTATTACTTTTGATAGATGCACCAGTCGCATATACGTTTGTAATAGTGTAAGCATACACTTCTTTGACACGGTCAACAAAATATGCACTGTTGCAGTTGAGTTTCACTCATGAGTTTGAACTTTCCACATCTGTATTGTCTCCCATTATTTCATTTTCATTCAGTCTGCAGATTTCTACGTATAGCCGTGGATAAATGGATGGCCGCGACCCCAGGTGACCTGCGCGCGACCTCATATGACCCTCTGTATAACAACAGCAGCAAGCCCGGCCATATTACTCAGCAGCGCGGCGTACTCATAGCTCAATGCTTCCATGATTCACATGCAAGCGGTAAGTGGAAGTTTCGCGGCGTACCATGGCCAGCGCCCCAAGTCTACCCATAATTGATGTCAGAGGTACAAACTATGATGTTGGTCACCAGATGGTTAGTATCCTTACGTTAAATGTGTTATAATAAGTCCGCAGATGGGTAAATTGCTCTGTAAATTTGCCGCTGTTGCTCTAACAATGGCTGTAACTCTATCTGGCACAATAGGCAGTATTAGTCTCGCTTCTACTCTCTTAGAGTCTCTATGCTACCATACCACAGGGTTCGAGTCTGCCCAGAGTGCGAGCGCTGCGCAAATACAAGCAGTGGAAACGCAGCTATCTGTGGCGGCCGGTAGCCTGTGTCTATGCAGGTCATCAAAAGGTCAACCCCGCCACTGATAGCTGAGCTGCGTTTCCACAGCTACACAAATACTTGCTATGAAAAGCAGCAGCTTTACCTATATAGAAGGTGTTTCCCATGATTCACATTGTATTTTTTGACGTCACCATTTGAGAATATCAGTATATCGCATAGCTCAGCGTAGCAGGGCTGTGTGTTACTGCTGAAATCACTGATGTGTTCAAAACGTCAAAACAAAGGCCCAGCCGCCAGCGCGTCTTACCGCAAGATATTCCCAGCTGTCACTCAACTTGTCAAGTGAAAACATCGACCCGCCAAACTCAAAAGATCGTGGCGCGAAATAGAAAAGTTCTACCCGCCAGAGCAAATCTGTTAAACCACGCCTCCAATTTTGACCTCAAATTTCACGATCAACAACTTTCTCAGACGTTGTTCAGACATCGTGGTCCTGTCGATTGGCGCGGCCGGCGGACATTCTGTCGTTCATCTTTGGAAAATTGAAAAAATTGTGAGATGATGAACAGGATTTACCCGAACAGAACATCGACACGCCGCGGGAGAAACAACTAGAAGCATGGCTCGTAATCATGGACTATAGGACTTTGTGAAATATGCAAGAACTGGAAATCAAAGAACTGGATTTCGTTTGAGTGTTGTTCAGAAACAAATTCACATATTCATCACAGTTAGCAATATACTCATCGGTGAATTTCTCATAGGCTACTGGCGTCAGTTTTTTAAAAGTCCATTCCCAAACTGACCATCGGCTTCTCACACATCGTGCGACGGCACTGGTTGAGACATCTTCTGCACTATTGCCATATTCGTCATTTTCTTTTGCTTTGTTTTTCTTTGAGAGATATCTAACACTTGACACCATACAAAGCGTTGCCATTAATGTCGTACGTAACCCACGATCGCTGAAACGGAACTTTTCGCCACCTCTCTGCATGACGAAAAAATCGCCAGTAACTTTATCCCCACCACGCAGTAAGATTTCCATTACAATCCTGCAACTTGGGCAAGATTGCCTTTCCACTCCTATATCTCCGTTTGAGCCATTAGGGTGTCATAGGACGAAGGTAAATTAACCAACAGATAATTGGTTCAAGTCGGTGAATTTTCGAAAAATAAAATGATCTGTAAAAGTTCATCTTGTAAAATTTGGCAGCCCAGGTCAGGTTTACGTAGCGATTAAACGCGTTTTTATTTAGTCTGTGCAGCTACAGTGAGTGCCGGGTGAAACTTCCCTGTATCGCGTTCACCCCACTCAATGCGTTCATAATCATATCCTACTCACACGTTTCACTTGAAAACAGAACACAAATCATTGCATTCCAAGCGATCACCCAACTCACACGATCACAAATCATGAACTTGAACCAAGTCTAGTAAACCAGTAACAGGCCTAGGTAAGAAATATTAGCAAAGCGTACGGTCCATATCGTCAGGATGGAATTCTAGATAGCTAAGCTACGAAGTCCCACCTATGAGATGTAAAACACA
>LD358729.1:21329-46804 GCA_001465055.1 Ptychodera flava | reverse complement strand
TCTCTTTACTGTGATAATGTCAGGGATTAGGCCTATGTCTTTGTATATTGCCGTATTCCATGTCGCACGTTAAAAATTAGTTAATGCATATTCAAGACAACAAACCTACAGACAGATTTACAAGACATACCTGTGACAGACCCTGATTAGTCGCCATTGCAAAGAATTTTAAATTTTCCGCCAAAGTTTGATATTGTTCAAAATACATTTGAAGAGTTAAGTATCGGTTTTTATATGATTTGGCCCATGACGGCACGAGTCGCAACGCAGCCCGACTCACAAATGATATTGAGCTAAGCCTTCTTTTCAAGAAAATTATTGGCTTTTTAAAACTTTTGCGTAGTCTCTCTGTACTATCATAATGTCAACATTAGGCGTATCTGTAGTTGTTATATGTATTGCTGTATTCCACGTTGCACGTGGAAAATTTGTTGATGCATGTTCAAGACAACAAACCCACAGATATATTTTCAAGAAATGCCTCTGACAGAGCTTGATTAGTCCCCGTCGCACAATTTGTTTCCAAATTGAGAACTTCAGTCACAGAGCTTGTATTGTTTAGATAACAGAGCCGTATCAACACAGGCTTGTAGCAGGGATCCCCCTCCAATTTATACGGCTATATGATTTCTCTCTTTACTCACAGCCGGGCAAAAGTTTTGAAGCATGGGAGTGCAGAAATAACCACATACATTTTCTGACAGCAACTCTGATACCTTCTGTTACATTTTTGACTTTGTAATGCTAAGTTTGGAGATACGCAAAATTGTTACAGTTATTGAAAGCTTTATCAATATCTGTAACTTTCCTTATTTTCCTCTTATTGTAGTAAGATAAAGTTTCTTGTTCAAAAATGATGTCAACTGAATGTCAAATACCTTTATTGAAGCTGTCAACACAGACAGTATACAGTACTGTATTTGTTATTTCCATCGGTATGCTAGACACTGACCGTTATCGTAGTCAATAAAATTGCATGTTTTCTACTCGTTGCGGTGTGATGGCTTCGTTAATGCTTTGTATTCAACATACCTTAGGGAAACTCAATTGAACTTTCTTTCGAGATCAAAATTAGCAAAAACGTATCAAAATTTACCGTGCCCCTTTAATATATCTACTCATACAATCAACTGCGTAGAAATACTATTTACAGGCCAGTGTCACAGCTTTATAAAAGTCCGTATTATTTGTGTAAGGGGCTGCACATGGTCTGTCCCAGGGCTGGTTGTTATGTTGTATAGCACTGAAAAAGATAGTATCATCACTGTTAAACAGAAACTGGATAAATTCTAGCTGACGATGTTGTATATAAGAAATTGTAAGCAGTCATTTAATTTCATAGGTTTGGGAAACTTCTCATATTATTTAATCACACATTGTGGTAATAGTTTAAGTTCAATAAACGACTTGTTACGATTTTCGAAACTCAGTATATTTATATTTCGGTTTAAACAATTTTGATTTTAATGCCATCAACAATCAAACTTCTCATCCCCAAAGTTCAGTTTCGAAGCTCAAGGCTGTTTTAGTCTTCTCCTCTTTTATTTACTTTCATTTACGGAATATAGCTCGCACCTGTAGATTTCTCCCACGTTTGGCACTTGAAAGGCTCATTCATGCTTTCATTTTTTGTAAGTTGGACTATTGTAATGTATTGTTTCTTTGCCTTCCTTTATGTTTACTACGGAAACTACAGCTAGTTCAAAATAGCGCGGCTCGCCTATTGTCTGGCTGCCGCAAGTATGATCACATATCTCCTGTTTTAAGATCACTTCACCGGCTTCCAATCGAGCGTAGAATTGAATTCAAAATCTTATATATCTTATATTTAAGGCACTTCATGGTCTTGCGCCTATCTATATTATTGACCTTTTAACACCCAGGAGTAATACACGCCGTCTACGTTCTTCAGATTCGGGCTTGCTTGTGGTTCCGTTCACGAGGTCTTCTTTTTATATACAAACTGACCTTCAGCCATGTTGCTTCGTGTTTATGGGTCGATTTTCAGGCTGATATGAATGCAATACCGTCGATTGTTTAAGAAACTTCTAAGAACGCATCTTTCCGCAAAGCTTTTAATCATTTGTCTTTTTAAGACTTTTACAATTTTCCTGCGCCTGTTTTTAGTGTCAAGGGTTTGTTTATTTTTTTTCATTTGTGAACCGTTTGGAGCATTTTATGGATTTACTGTGTAGAAAAATAAAAATTATTATTATTGTTGTTTCTGATATAGCTGTAGCGTTTATTTAGGAGCTCGGCGGTGCAAAAAATAATTTTCACGAAAGTGGTAATTTAAGGACCACTGAGTTAACTGATTCCGAAGAGGCATGTGCGGTTAGACATGTAACTTGGCGTCCCTCATCACTGATAAATTTTCCTATTTTATCGACTACTTTAGCATTTATTTCGTTTAGATATAAAATAGATGAAGGCAAAGCTTTGTATCCCGATTAATACAAATGTTTCAGTGCTCTTTCTTCTAAAACAGAAAGGTAGTCCCTGAGTAAAATTTTCAAGTACGTCTCAATTTGACGAGATCGTATATCGGAACGGCGACCAAGTTCTATCGTGGTGATCGTTTTCCAGATGTTGTTTGTAGCAAAATGGACACATTATCTCGTAAGGGGCAGCAAGCGAACGATTATTGTAACCCCGATATTCTTACATATAAATATGCCTTTCTAATATATATATATATATATATATATATATATATATATATATATATATATATATATATATATATATATATATATATATATATATATATATATATATATTTAACCACAACGTTAATTTATTATTAGCGTGATAAGTTAAATTCACCTTGTTTTAAGGAGAGCAGCGAAAATATAGAATAACCTTCATATTAAGTGTTATGCTGCTATCACTCTTCCAAGCCACAGCCGCGTCACCGTAAGTACAAGTAAGTAAATAAGTAAGTAAAAGTAAGTAACTATGTAAGTAAGTAAGTAAGTAAGTAAGTTAAAGTAAGTAAAGTATAAGTAAAGTAAGTAACGTCCAGCGCCCCGTTAAAAGACGAAACAGTTTGACATTTCTTAATTTCCAATAGAAGATCATTCCCTAGTTCTGGTGCTGCGGTCACAAATGCCCGTTGTTTTCCATAGCAGAGCTTGACTGGATTGGTTTTGGGGAGAAGCTTTTCCTTGGATCGCAGATTGCTGCAAGGTTTATACCAGAGGAGTAAGTTAACAAGGTATGGTGGATCTGAACCATGTAGTGCCTTAAGTCGAAGGTGATCAATAACAGTTTGAATTTGATACGTTGTTGTAGTGGGAGCCAGTGCAGGTTGAACAGAATTGGAGTTATGTGCGTAGACTTCCTGGATCTGGTAATCAGTCGAGCAGCTGTGCTCAGATGTGTCAGGCATAGCGTATAGAAGGGCGTTGTAATAGTCTAGTCGTGACGTTACCAAGGCATGAATTTGTATTTTCACTGTATCCTTGGGTATATACTTTACTATATTGTTAATAGGTCTTTTAGGGAGCCTTCAGTAATTACAGGGGGGTGGCCGGGGGACTTTTGGGGAGGGTCACTTTTTAGAAAACAGCTCAAGGGGGAGGGTCACTTTTTATAAACCTATCTTGGGGGAGGGTCACTTTTGACAGAAGCTGATTTTATGGCCAAAACTTTGATTGCCCGTGTGATATTTCCTGAATAGGAAATCACCAACAAAATACGTACACATTATCCACAAGTTTCACAAACAAAGAAGATGCAGTTGTTTCCTACATTTAACACCTTGAAGAGTGAAAACTGATAAAAGACAAGCGACAAAAACATATGCAACAGGTGGAAAAATGTATATCGATTATCAAATGTACATAAATGCAAAAATATTGTCAGTTTTATATTGGAAAAAATTGTGCATGGTTTTCTCATAGACTACCATGCACTGCAACTTTTCAGTGAAATTCCAAAATCAAATTTCTTGCACAACCATGGACTTGTAACCACTTTAGTCTAATCAAGAACAATAATGTAAATAATCCAGCATACATAAATGCACAGATGTATCTAATTTTGTACTGAAAAAAAATTATTCATAGTTTCATCATAGACCCCCATGCATAGTAAATCGACATTTCAGTGAAATTCTAAAATCAAATTTCTTACATAACCATAGACTTGTAACTACTCTAGTCTAATCAAGAACATTGATATCAATAATCAAAAGTACACAAATGCAAAGATTTAGCTATTTTTGTACTGAAAAAAAATTATTCTCGGTTTCATCATAGACCCCCATGCATAGTGAATCGACATTTCGGTGAAATTCTAAAATCAAATTTCTTACATAACCATAGACTTGTAACCACTCTAGTCTATCAAGAACACTGATATCAATAATCAAGAGTACACAAATGCAAAGATTTAGCTATTTTTAGTTGGAAAAAACTATTCATAGTTTCATCATAGACACCATGGTTAGTGAACCAACTTTTTAGATGAAATTCAGAAATCAATTTCGTGTACACAAATGCACATTTTACTTCCCAATTCAAGCAAAGTGCATTTAAATACATTATCAAACATATATAATATACATATATAGCATGTTTTGTGGGGGAAAATTGTCAATAATTTGCCTGATAGACTGCATGTATTATGATTTGATATTTTTGGATGAAGCACTAAATCAGCCACATCTTGCCTTCTTATAGTTGCACAAAATATAGTGAACCTCCCTCAAATGTATGAAATACCATATCTCTTCAAAAATTCTTGTGTGATAAATTGCGATTGTCCCTCCAAAAGCACCAGCCCTCCCCTCTGTAATTTGTCCTTAACATAACAATTGAACCAAGTGTTATGTAAATTAGCTGATACTGTTTCAGTTATTCCTGGGGAGAATACCGCAGTCGTTGGGGGGAGGGCCAAGTTTTAGAATGTCGGACAAGGGGGAGGGTCACATTTTAGACAGGAGGATAGGGGGAGGGTCACATTTTAAGGTACAGGTGTGCGCGAAATTCCTCCGGTCCCCTGTAATTACTGAAGGCTTCCTTATGGTATGGCTTCAACACACACTTTATTTACTTGATTTTCAAAAGAAATTCGTGTGTAAAATATGGTTCCGAGATTTCTTACTGTTGTGTATGGTGGAACAGTGATTCCTCTGCCGCTCCCTCTGCCAATACCCAGTCCCTGTCGTATAGCATGACGGAATGATAAACTGCAATGACCCTAGTCACGTGCTTCATATTTCCTGGAAATGTGACACGTGTTGCCATATTAAGGCCACTGTACGAACGCCATCTTGTTCAGGTGTAAAAAAACGGAAACATTTTGGTGTCAGTTCCTATCTCAACATTTCCGCTAAGGTGTCTTCTCATCTTAACTTTGAGGTCAGTATATTTTGTCATGTTCTACCGTCTGCATAGCATTATCACGCCAAACTGTTTCAGATAATGTAGACTATGTTGGCGATTATTTTGACTGGTTCCCATTACGGTGAGCAAGTCACATAAGTGCCACGCCTGTGCATGCCGATGTAGGTATCCTTGTACATTATACGTTATAAAAGTGTCCGGTTGTAACTTTTCATCATAACAGTGTCAAATACCGTGAGGAAGTTTCTTCAAAATGGTGATGACGTCATATTGTGTAATGCAAAGGTGTCGACAAGCTGTGAATAAATGGAATCTAGATTTTAAAAACGTACATTTTCATAAAGACCGCCCAGTGTATAAATGTAGTATCAAACGAAACGTGAATGCTCTATTCAATGAAATCGCCCTAACAAGATTGGAACTAATTTGGGATAATTGGATCTTCATATTTTTCAAATTTCTCAAAAAGTGTTAGGTGTCCTATAGTTGAATGTTGCAATATTGCGAATTACTCACAAAAACAAATGTGTAATTTAAAAAGAAACGCAGATGAATTTGATTTGATTAGACCGACATGACTTCACCATCTAATTATCTTGATTTAGTTCCAATCCTGTTTCCTATAGATGTGCTTCTGTTACCACTGTTGATAGCCCTCCAGCATTTGTAGATATTTTGTAGGAATGCTCACTCTAATATGAAATGATAAAATTCTTCAAGAGACCGTTTAAATTATATGTACAGATTACTAATACTTATTCATTTTAAGCACAAATAGCCACTGCAGTCGGCCATGTACCATGCAAGACGCCCTGATGAGACTGATCGATTGACGCCAACATTCAACTCTATTTTATAATGCCCTTCTTCCAGATCAAGCATTGCATTTGTGTACCTTATCCTGTTTGAAGTTGCGCTGTCGCTCGTTGCCATGGACACCAATATCCGACCACTGAACATCCTCTACAGAAAGCTGGACAGTCTTTTATATCCAAAAGATGTTGACAAATTAAAAGAGGAACTCGTTCCTAAACATATCAACGTCGCTGATATAGATCGTCTAAAGTCAGCAAATGCTGTATTCCACTATTTAGAACGGCGTGGTCTCATTGCAACAAACGATTTAGATTTGCTGATCAAAGTGTTCAACAACCTGCAACTATTGTCATTAGTTGAAGAGATCAAATCGTTTCTGACCGGGCGGCCAGAAGAATATTCGCTTTCGTCAAACTCTCCGCCACGAAAGACACAGGGAAGACCAACATCGTCCCGGCGAACTGAAGAGGAAGGTGGGAAGTTTTATTTATGACTATTGAATTGATTTCATTCTACATTCTGACGGCTTTCCGAATATTGTACTCATTTAAGGGTTAGACTACGTTTTTGACTATTACTGTAACTTTAAGACTGAAAAAGCTACTAGTGGGCAATTAGTTCAGCAGGAAGGGATACGAAAAGTTATTCAGCCAAAAAAAGATATTATATGATACAAGTTTTTTTACGGGGAAAATGTACCTCTACTTCCTAAAGATTCTAAATTATAAAGAGAGAGAGAGAGAGAGAGAGAGAGAGAGAGAGAGAGAGAGAGAGCGAGAGAGAGAGAGAGAGAGAGATATCACGCCAAGCATTCGAGCACACGGGATAGCCACCACACGTGTACTAAAAGGCTCTTACTATGCTCGGTTGTACATTTTTTGCAAGTTGTATTATGGAACTCTGTGTCGCAGGCATGAAATTTCATGACTTGGAGACCTGTCAGATCTCGTTGAAATGTTCTCCGATAGCATCACCATGATGATGCAATGATCAATTTCGTAGAAATTTCACTTTTTGTGACTCCTTTTCTTTTGGTGTTTTTTCAGTCTCAATCAAAATGTCCTATGTAAAGATGAGATTCGTAAGAGAACACTTAACCCCTTTTCAACAGTAACATGCGCCTCTATTCCTGCAGGTCAACCGGCAAGCAAAGTGCCTAAGATAATGAAAGCAGACGACAGCCCTTCATCCTCAAATGATAGAATTATCACTCAAGAACATGGCGAAACTGGTGGGTGGCGTGCAGTTTCCGTACCGACGGACCGACTGACGGACCGACCGAGAGTTGCAGACTTTCTAAGTCTCAGCCATACGTACTGCAAATAACTTTCATGACATTTCATAATTAAATTTATACTAGAACTGTGAGCTGTGTGACTTGTGCATGGTCATAGCCCTGCTTTTTTTTCGCGCTAGGTTTTGCTGTATACTCAACATATAAAATAACACTCTGAAGCCGATGGCAAAATTCCATGATAAATCAAACTCATTATCACCGAGAAATGTAGTACTTGACAAATGTCTTAGTTTAGTAGCCATTTGTATAGATATACAATACTGTTCCGTCCAGTGCAGACTGTCATAAAGAAAATAACGCAATAATGAATAAAATTGAGTCATTTCGTGTGAGTCCAAAAAATTAAGACTACGTAATACCGTTAACAGAGTTCCAAGCAGATAATTCAAACGATACTTTGCAGTAGTGAACAAACACAGCAGATCTCGTAGACTTCCAACAGCTGGTACTCGATGTACGGCTTTTCTATTCAGATACAACGTGACGGCAGCCCTCTTTGTGACAAACACCAAACTGACTTCAGGAACTGGCATTACAGAATACAGTACTTGCATTTATCTTATCAAACGATAAAGTGAACAGTAAGCGAAAATCTGTTCTGTAAAACACAAAAGCTTCTCAACTCTGCTAATTTGCGTCAAGTTCACGACACCAGACCAGTATTTCAATTTCGGGCTCGTTACCTATGACCGTAGTTAGGGTGAAAAGTAGTGCGGACCTTTGAAGTTTGATACCTTTATTAATGCTTGTTTGGTTTGAGTTTTAATCTAAAGGATTTTTGCAACGATAATTGCCTGTTTGAATCAAAGTGAAAGATGGCTGAAGCATTTTGTGGTAATATTGGGAGTTTGAATAATAGCAAAAGGAAATAATTACTGCACAACCACCGCTGAGGGCGCTAGTGTCACCAGTAACTGATAAGTCCCAAGCGCTTGCCCATACAGAAAAATATCACCAGTAGCCAAGCTGACATTTTCCTACCACCTGTCAACAGGATTCGTGCCGCTGAATATTTTAAAATGGGATAATTTAGTTAAAAACTTCTATGGTGGCCTATAGGAAATGAATCGATAATCCTGTGCAACTTAAGTTTGGCAACTTCTCAAAACAACACGGAGAAAGTTCTCATTATTCTTTGACAATGACAATGACAACAGCATAGCATTCAAATTGGCAGTATGTTAGAAAATGCAAATGGCTAAAATCAAGTTCGGCAATGTTTACAAGACTGAATAACAACTTTTCATGAGTTGCAACAAAGCATACTAGGCATCAATTGCACTATAACAGAGTCATCATTGACTCATCAACAACCTTATTTGGACAACAAATGACCAAAACACTGACAAACTCGTTCCAAACAGAAGCATGAGTTGATTTAGATATATATCTTCATAGAAGTACATTAATTTATGCTGGATAGCTTCAGTTAGAGAATGGAGGTTTCACTCATTCAGAGTAAACTCTGTATGGTGTCGCCACATTCGCCATTCTGTTATTCCATACTGAATACATACACAGACCCAAATGCATCAAATCACTAGGCTATGATATTTTAGGGAAAAAAGTATTCGCTTAAAGTCATATTTTAGTAGCATAGATTTCATTTTATTTCAGGGTACCGCGAGTCTACCTGATGTTGGATTTCATGTAGATTATATCGCTTGCATTCACGATATAGAATTATTATACATGAGTGCACTTCTCTTTCAGAAATGAATACGATTTTAACAGATTTTAAATTATATATATTCCTTGTAAAATCAGTAATCGAAGTAATTGAAGGAAACAAACGAAATAAAGGAGAAGAGCTTCAGTAATTTCAGGAAAAGTGAGATCTGCAAAATGTTACACCTGGCTTAGTTCATACGAATTTACACCAAGTATAGAGTAGGTTCATTGTAACTTTATTATTAGTGATGGCATAACAATGAATACAGAACACATTTTATATGTTTGTAATCTCCTGAGAAACCCCGGGGCTTATAAAGTGCAGAGCATTACCCTCTTGGTTACATCAAACACACGGCGCTTCATCACTTAATTTGATATTTCTTGTTCGTTTATATTATTAGAAGAAGCACAATATATGACAGTCAAACTACTTGTTGGTTAGAATAGTCAATCTCCACACAGAGACTGTATCGTGGCGTGGATTATTTTATCTAGCTAGAGAGTCTCGGAGTAGTTGACCACGCGCCCCCACCACGATCCTTAAGTTATGGTCGTATTTGTAATCATTTTCGTATTCATATATATTTCGTATTCATTCATAGTCACTGACATAATTGTGTTTTTGTAGCCTAGGTTTCAAGGAAGAAATATGAAATGTGCGATATTTATAAAAGTTTAAATATGGTGATGTTATAGTTCGTAATGTCACCTGCCAAAGTTTGATAAAATTAACATAAATTTCACTGAAATTTTGTGCAGTCGTTGTTCTCATTGTCAAGTTTCTGCACAAGGAATGTATATACTTGAAGCGAAGGTGTGAAAAATATAAAGATACAAATTGCGATGGAGGTTTATTGAGACAAAATAATCTACATATAAAGGATACCAATGGTAATTTATCAAATTTTTCCAGTGATAATCAAAATTAGTTTGTGTCTTTAACTTAAAGATCAATTTCTAATTTTCTGCAGAAGAAACCAGAGTTACAGAGCACACAATGTCATCACCTGTTTCAAGTGACGAGGTAAGTGTGTGTGACATTTACTTAACTGCCTAAACATTCAAATAATATTAAGTGTTAGATGAACTGCACTTAACCAACTCACTTTCTTTCAAAGAAATTGCTATATATTTTCAAACAGTATAGAATCTAAAGTTCATTATCGTAGCAATAGTTTACTCGAAGGATTTTGTTAAATCACTTTTTAGTTAAGGTCCTTTCAATTTTCGGTAATTTGTTAACCCCAGATTAAAATATTGGTTTGGTTCACTTTTATGCTTGTGCGAGGAAGAAGTGTAAATTTATGCAAATCACTCGACTTTTTGGCTTTACTTATGTCCCGATTTCAAGATTTCGGAAGCATTTAACTCCATTCTGGCTTAGTCACAGTTTTCTGAAATTTTGACGTTATGTACTTTAAGTTCTATTTTGCAAAAAACGACTATTTTGTTGGTACATTAATAAAAATCTTATATTATGAATAAGAAGCATTTTAATTTTGCCAATCATGATCTCAAAGACTTTTTTGAGTGTATATCAACCCCTGCCATTTTAGAATGAGGATAGATAATGCAAAATAAAATGGTCATTAGATTCACCTATTTCGGTCTAGTCTGCAGTGTATTCCTCCTTTTGTAGCAGACAAGACTATTAGTTTTTATCATTAGGTGCCTACAAACATGCATCACTATTTTGCGGCTACACTTTACGGTGAACCAGTAGCGGTGGAGGATTAACACAATTAGCACATTAATGGGCAAGAGAAAACCAGGGAATACACCAATTCCATTCTAAAGCGAATTTAAAGGAATTCTCAACATATAAAGCGCCATTTACATTTTTTAAAATGTTTTCAATTTTAGATCAGCCGCAAAGCACCTCCAATAGAAACCCAAGGTATGTAAACAATAAACTGCTTGAATCAGTTGTTTTTTAAGCGCCACAAATATGGATTCGGTCCAGTCTGTATATGTCTACCCGGACATGATACTCAGTCTGCCGTAAGGCGAACAGCACCTAAGCTGGAATACACTGTACATGCAAGAGTACATGAAAAAGAACGGCATTAATCGCAAACACAAATGCTATCTCCATGTCACAGAGTTTCACAAAATTCCTGTAAATATTCACAAAATTTAATCACTAAACTCTAGTTCGAACACTTCAGATGTTGTATACTCTGAAAGCTTCATTTGATCAATAACTTTTGAATCCAATTTTCGATGTTTAAATTGCATTTTCTTTTCTGTACAGAATGATTACGTTGTTTAAAAGAACATTTTAATGACAAATGCTTCCTATTTATACACTCCTCGGCAGGTGATACAATTGGAGAACAATATGCGTCAAGTCAAAGACAGCAGTAAGTGCTAATTATTTGTGTATTACAAAGACGACTGTCAGTTCTGTTTCTCAGCCGTTTTCAATAAGATGATTTAAGAGATATGTCCATTTTAATATTAGGCATTTTTAGTGTTGTTTTTCGATTATTTCACTCTCAATTTAGAGCCAATTTTGTTCATCATTTTAATGTTACCCCTGTTCCTTTTCTTTTAGATGCCTAGACTTAATTTATAATTCGCATATTTTCCTTTTGTTTTGTAAAAACGCATCATTTCTTCGTCATAAAGCTATTTAAGCTGTCGACACGAATCTCTTTCTCTGCGACGAATTCATTTTTGAACAAGGTACTCAAAATGAGAAGAAATTTAAAATACTGTATGTATCAAAATGCTGTATCAAAAATAACAACCTTCTCATCGCTCGCATTTCACCTTGATACAGGAGAGGTTCTTTACTTGTCATTAACGACGAATGGTCGACACAGAAAGGCGGGGTATCGACTGTACATAGACAGGTTGTTGACTTGATAGTGGAGACAGGTCTCGAGGTGTTTGCAACGGCCCTACAAGCAAGTGACAGAGACAAGGATGATGCAAAAGCAAAGAAGGTTAAATTGCTACTTCCCACATCGGATGACCCAAAAGATGAACCAGACAGAAAATGGTTGAATAAATACCATAAAGTTCATTTTCCTCGCTTGGAAAGTATCTCATATTTCAAAATTATCATTGGTCATTCACTAATCACATCAACAGCAGCTCTTAGCATACGCGACAGATTTCCGGGATCGAAAGTCGTATTATTCAATCACACTATACCCGAAGATACGGAAGTACACAAGGATATTGGAACACCGATGACAGTTGAGGAAAAAGAAGAAAAACTCCGTAGTGATGCTGATAGATCTGATATAGTTTTCTCCGTAGGGCCACGTATGTACAGCCACTTTGAAAACAAGTATCGGGCAACAGAGAGTGACATAAGACATGAATTGTTCCTGCCAATGCCCGATGAGAAGTTCTTTCAGATTCAGGTAAAAAAACCGTCTGCTGATTGCAAAGTCCAGATTCTAACCTTCGGCCGAGTAATAGGGGTGTCACACTTGAAAGGTTACGATGTTGCTGCAGCCGCCATAAGCAAACACATTCAGCTAATGAAGCCAAGGAGACCATACAAAGATCCTCCTGTTTGGATGATTCGAGGGATACCAGAAAATGAGTCCAGAGCATCGGAAGAATTCATCAAGAAGCACATAAAGATTGGTCACCTCCAATGTAACCTCTACCCTTATGGCACTCAGGATCAGATTCGCAAAGATCTACAACAGAGTCACCTTTGCCTGATGCCTTCCAGGAGTGAACCATTCGGTATGGTCGGCATGGAAGCCATTGCAGCAGGCGTACCAGTCCTGGTCACCATCAATTCAGGGCTGGCAAAGTTCCTAAAGGAGCACTTCCCGGACATTTCAGCGGAAATGATCGTGGATGTCGGCTTCAATGACGTGGCCATAGAAAATGACATCGACGCATGGGAAATTTCCATCAGCAGAGTTCTACTTGATTACAACAAGGCCTTCACGAGAGCACAGGAATTGAAGCAGGGACTTCGGCAATGTGAAGCAATTAAAAAAACTCATGATGTTTTCAAAAAAATCTGTTGTGAATGATCAGAAGCCAACCAAAAGTCAATGAAGTGATATAGATGTACTTAGAATATATATCCTTACTCATATTACTCAAATAATCAGAAGGCAAACAATCGCCGAAGATAGCATACTAGTATTAAGTTTAAATTATGCCGTGAACTACAACGCAAGTATTAATATTCAGAATGTGGTAACATGGAATTTTGTTTCTGAAAAACACAAAACTTCAATCAGTCATTGTGCTCAAGAAGAAAGTGTCATCACGTTTTAGTAGAAGTATGTTTATAAATAAATCGATTAAGTTGCTCTTGATTAAATCCCATCAGTGCATGTGACGCCATCGACTAATGTTAATCAGACGTACTGTACTCGTGACTGGTCAAAGAGAACGGCAGCGTCTATATTATACGCTGTCGTAATTACTTATAATATTGCCATATGAATCTCGAGTTATTTCTGTTATTTTTGGTGAATCGGCTCCCAAAGTGTGACGTTAACGTGCTAGCATTTTTGATGACCGGATATTTAATGCAAACATTAGTACAACTTCGTACAAGCAGCTATGTTTTTACGACAAAATATGGTATTAAGTCTTCGAGTGCCAAATTACCATACTTTGCCAACAGTAGCTATCCATGACTTCCAGGTGTATTGGAGAACATAATTTTCAGTTGCCAATTATTTATGCAGCTTGTTTGTTTGTTGATATAGCAAATTGTACAACGTTAAGTAGGTATCCACATTAGTTATGTGTATGTTATAATACGTTTACGGTAAACAAAAACTCCATTTTCCCGACCTTTTTGTAAACAATAACAATGTAATAAATTTCTATGATTATTTTTCTAATTGTTAATGACACATGTTAATTTTTTTTTAATAACATCAAATTTTATGTGACAAACAACGCAATGATTTTTTCAAACGTTTCTCTACATTCCACAATGTTTAGATTTGAACTTTGTATTGGTATCGATTTTAAAGACTCGTTTGTCTTAGCTGTCATGTATATGCAAAAAACGTTTTAATCACTGTTTCTATGTAGCAATTAGGATTAATTTGAGAACTGGAGTTAAATTCAGAAATGTAAAGATAGGAAGTCTTAAACGTACGACACAACATAAACATGCTGAAGATACACTCAAACAAATCTCATATCAATCGATAGGACGCCTTTAGGACGTTGATGAGAAAAAGCCAATAGTTTGTCTTTTATAAATATATCCCCTTTGTCATTTTGTCTCAAAAAGGAAAATATGTGATAGACAATTAAGATCAAATGAATAAACAACAAAAGCTTTCATATAGCAAAACCGTCTTGACTGGACTTTTGTGCAGGTAGCTTAACTTGTGGATAACATCTGAAAAATGGACTTGTAATGCATATAACACACATGCCCATGGTAGACTTGACTAACTGCCACGCTTGAAAAAAAACGTCATTGTGTGGCAACTGGCAACGACTGGTGACTCATTGATTAAAAACATTTTAGTTTACACTTTCATGAAGATCACAAAGAAAGTTCATCGATTACTCTGACTGGATTTCGCCCAGGACGCTGCTTCGTTCAAGGCAAATTTCTTTACTAAATATGACCAAGTGAATTATTTCTCGACAGGGTTGGCCATGGTACATTTTTCAAACCTATGACCATTAATATGTTAATCGTACCACGATCAAATTACAAAAAAAATAACTGTAAGGGGAAGTATGCTTTGATCTGATAAAATGTGTATACCAAGTCCTTCAACAAGCTGCTTGAAATAACACTGAAAGCAAACGCGAACTTGTTTGAGCCTATTTTGAATAAAGAATGGAAACTGAAAAGAGGTGAACAGACAAAAACTGGCATCAAATTAAACTTCCATGATATTGTTGATAATGTCAAATGTTGATAATTGATGCAGAATTGAACGAATAACAAAATTGAAGCTTCCAAAGTGTATGACTGTGTTGTTCTGTTCTTATGATGTGCGATGTTTGAAAGTTTTTTTCAGTGATAGCTGACTGTAAATTGTAAAAGTTCATTTTTTGTTTTTGATTAGCTCCTTCAGCTTACTGAATCGACAGAGATCTGGATTTACTACCACCAAGCTTTTAAATTTGTAATGTACAATCTTATTACGAGTAAATGATTTCTGTTTGAATTTTATTTAAATCTGTATCATATCATACCAATACATTATTTATTTCATAATTTGATCAGTGGAGATAAGGAGATAAGAGTGCTATAATTGCATTTTGGCTTCGTTGACCTTACCAGCGCTATGCAAATAAAATATATGCTCATTGTAGACTTGACTAACTGCCACTTGACTAAATTCATTATTGCATTTCACTCAGCAATTTCAATACTCTATTACATTGTATATTCAGTAGATTTGCGATCTGATTCGAACTCACAACGTACGTCATCCAGGCACCTTAGCGAAGGCATCACAGTCAAAATCGCCCGGCTAAATCCCCGCCCTTAAAAAGAGTGGTTCAATAACCTGCTAAGTTGTTACAATTTTTCTGATTGCGACCCCTCCACACGCTGCAGAATTCATGAAGCACTCGAACTCGCATACTTGTTATAAAACATCACGAACAAACTTTATCAGAACATTAAAGCTCCATAAGCTGTACCTATGGCTATATTTTCATAACTTTTGTTTTGTGGTTTCGCTACACTTTCTGCATTGAATCCCTAAACTGTAATTTAATGCCAAGTATTTACCATATCAACGCTACCTATATGAGTATAATCTTTATTTTTATTATTGAAAATTGTATTCAAGTCCGGACTAGAATTCATTTGTAAACAATAAACAATGATCACTACACACATACAAGCTGTGTTGACAAAAAAATACTCGAAATTTCAGCATGACAAACGGATTAGGGTCAGGCATGGTAGCTGATATGCAGAAGCAGAGTACTGAAAAAATTGCCACAAGTTACAGCTTATGTCCCTTTCATACATCGCTTTTCTGGACAAAAGACAGCCTCGGGGACAATTCTGTCCACCAGCAGAGCTATCAACCCATGGCAGAAAATTCAGTAGATTTTCGATTCGATAGCAATATGTTACCCTACCAACGGGTAAACACCTCGGTTTTGACCAGTTTACTCTATACAAACAAATTGTGTACTGACTGTCACTTAAGCATATATGACGCTAACTTGTAAAAATCTTGCTAGATACAATTTGTTGGCTAAATGTAGGGAAAATACAAATACACAATTGTTAGGTAGTCGTTCAACGTATAATATGGAAGGAGGGGAAAAGTCCCTATTTACCGTTCTTAAGGCACAGTGAAAACTGACTAAATTACAGTAAACAAGTAAATAAAGAATAGAAAAACAGTCAAAAAAGAAAAAATAGAATAAACAAAAACAATCAACTAGACAAAAAACGAGTAAACAAAAACAAACACTTACACAAGCAAAACAAAACATACGACGGATAAACAAACACTGCATGAAAACTCGATAATTCAGATAAATTCACATTAATGAGTTGCCTCTATTATAGTATAATACACGTGAATTCACATGAATCCACATGAATACAGGCTTGCTGAATACAAAAAATGGATTCTTGACTGTATTCATCTGTATATGCACTCTTCAGCTAAAATACAGGCAATAATCCATGTTAATACAGTAAGTATTATAGGGTTTTTATGCAGTGAAACAAGCAAACAAAAATAGTAAACAAGCAAACAGATATATGACTGACTGATCAATTTTAAGAATTCACCTTGCTATTGAATGGACGTCCTTCTCTGTATAGTACATACTCCTGCTACGGAATGGTCATCATCTCAATGGTATATACTGCTATGGAATAGTCATCGTCTCTATGGTATATACTGCTATAGAATAGTCCTGCTGCTAGGGGATATCTATAGAAAGTAGGACCATTCCTAGCAGGAGTTTATATTATATAGAGTAGGACCATTCCATAGCAGGAGTATATACTTATGTACTTATATAAGTATATACTCGAGTATACTTGAGAATATATGAGTATATACTTATATACTTATATAAGTAGTTTTCGTTAGAAAGATTTGTGCAAGCAAATAATGTATAAAAATAATACATTAGCCAAAAGGCTATCAAATCTGGATTACAAATTATCGAGCCAGATGCAGGAGACTTTACAAGACTGTTTAGTCAAATGACTGAAAAATCATATAAATGTTTTCTGAAATCAGTTTTGTCATTCAATTATGTTAGTGTCTGAACACGCAAATATAATCCTCTGATAAATACGTTATGTTGAATTTCCCATAAATTCAAATCATGTCAGGCTTTTACATAGGCATTCAAAAAGTTATTTTAGTTTAATATTTGTAATCTTCGTGAAAGTTCCATTTAGGATTTTAACTCTTTATCCACGACTTTGCATAATGGTCTTCGGTCTATTGCTATCAATATTTCTTTTAGTAATTTGGGATTCTCTTCGGATATAGCCCCCTTCCGCTCAAGAAAAGTGAAAACATCAGCAGGATTGTCCATCTTCTCAGCATCACGGAAGGGGATTTGTTCGCCCCGTAGTAGTCGAATTATTTTCTTGTGTTCTGTATCTCCGAGTTCATCTGACAACTTTTCGAAGAGTTGCGATAGTTTGTTTAAACCTGTGAGAAAAATTTTCATAAAAACAATATTATGTCCATAATAAAGATAAATATATTGCACACAACCATATATTACTGATTGCTAAACCACCGATATCATAATACACATACTCGCCTACATCTCTTTGTTATTGAAGAATGTTAAAGCACGAGACGAGGTTGAAAATATATTGGAGAATAATATAATTATATTATTTAGATGTCAATTACTGATATTTCTGTTGCAAAGGATGATTGACCTCTTCAGATATATAGTTTACAATGGATGAATAAGATCGCAAGGAAAGTGCCCCAGAGGAATGTCACAAAGTTCATTATTTATCGGCATTGTTGATTCGAAATAACATTCTCGTGTACTACCCCCTCCTGTCTGTACAGGGTCAACTAGTAGATTATTGTCTATCTACATAGTTCGCATATTTTGTTTGTCAATTATCAAATTATTCTCAAAACATTTTGTTTCAGCAGACTAAATAATACTGTCCCCACATCCAACACTTTAACCTTAACACATCATTTTAATTTGCCCTATCGATTGAAAATATTACAGGATAGCCCCCGGGGATACTTCATCGTATTCGTAAAGGACATTTGACCCAGTGCTTCAGGTACGCCTATATATTTGTTAATATTTTCAATAGGCAAATTGGTATATTTTTCGATCAAATTTGATCTGGCAACCCACGATATTCATTCACCAAGAAAAGATATTGGCATCTGGAAATCCAATGACCGAATTCGAATTATTGCTACTTTGACCACAACCCAGAAGATAATAAAATGTACAGAAACTGCCACGCACCTGTTTCGCCACGTTCTTGAGTGATATTGCTGTCACTTGAGGAGGAAGGAGTGTCGTTATCTTTCAACGTCTTACGCATTTTTCTTACCCGGTGACCTGCAGGAATAAAAACGCGTGTTACTGTTGAAAAATGGTTGTCACGAAACCATATACGTACGATATTTTGATTTATCGTGATGAGAAACAAAAATCAAAAGATAAGTAAAAAATATGCCATTTCTTCAAAACTGAATAATTGATTGCCATGGTGATGCAATTAGGAAACATTTCAGTGAAATCTGGCAGGACTGTAAGTCCTGGAATTTTCTGCCTTTGACAGAAAGTTCTTTTCACATGCATATTTCCATGATTCAACTTGAGAAAAATCAAGTATATTCATATAAGTGTGTTTGGTTGATATCCTTGGTACTTCAAAGTGTTTTTTTTTCTATCAATTTGCCTGTCTGTCTCTTTGTCTGATTTTCCATCATCTATCTATCTGTCTATCAATATATATATATATATATATATATATATATATATATATATATATATATATATATATATATATATATATATATATATATATATATATATATATTAAAGAAGTGAGTGATCTTTGTACATCAAAATTTAAGGAAGCAGGTGTGCCATTTTCAAAGTAGGTCTCACAAAGATAAGGATGTTTGTAATCATTATATGTCTTCTACAAAACGTTTTCGTTTTACCAGGACCGTAAATACACTTACATCATAATGACTAGGATTTTTCCCTTCAAAATGGAATAATTGATTACTTTTCAGCTTTCATATTGTAGTCATAGTAAACAATGTAACCAAACACTTGAATAATTACAATATTTGGAAACCTGTTAACGTGTAGCATGAAATCAATTCAATAGTCAGACATAAATAGTTATTCCTACCTTCCTCCTCAGCTCGCCGGGATGCATTCTTACCACGTTTTCTTGATGTTGTCGAAACCTGTTTCTTGCCCCTTTCTTTTTTTCTGGTCTTGTTCATGCTTTTGTTTTCTCTGATCTTTTCTTTGTCTTCCCTGTGTCTTTTGCGGAGGAGATTTTGACGAAGGCGAATGTTTATCGGACTGCTCGGCCAGAAACGAGTTGATCTCTCCGGCTAATGGCAATAGTTGTAGGTTGTTGAACACTTGGATCAGCAAATCTAAATTTGTTGATGCAATGAGACCACGCCGTTCTAAATATTGAAATACAGCATTTGCTGACTCGAGACCATCTGCATCAGCGACGTCGATATGTTCAGGAACGAGCCCCTCTTTTAATTTTTCAACGTCGTTTGGAGACAAATGTCTAGCCAGTTTTCTGTCGAGGGTGTACAATGGTCTGAGTGTGTTTCTTCAGACGTCAATAACCATGACTTATATAGTGGTCTAAGATAAACATGCAACATAAATGGATTTAACGCGATTGGAACTAATTTGGGATAGTTGGATTTTCATATTTTTCAAATTTCTCAAAGGCAGTAGGTGCCGTATAGCTGAATGTTGCAATATTTCAAATTACTCATAAAAACAAGTGTTTAATGTAAAAAGAAAAGCAGGTGAGATTACATTTGTAGATTAAATCGGCATTACTTCACCATCCAATTATCCAAAATTAGTTCCAATCGTGTTAATTCTTATAAAGCTTACGAATATCGTGACGCGACGTGTTCTGTAATCTACTGTCTTAACCTTACTTGACTGTACAAGAAGGAACCTAAAATTTGAATACAAAATGTGCCATCATGACTTATCATAGTTATGTTATGTCACACGCTTGAAGATTTTGCCAGGTCAGTGATTTCACAAAGCTTTAAGAGAAGTAAGTCTGATGGCGGTTGTATAATCGACAACAAAATCCGTATAGTATACTAATTAGGCTTGACTGCGTTAACTTCAGTTCCGATCAGTTTTTCTAATGTGTCTATTTTCCTTGTTTTCGGAGTTTTTGAGTCTCTCCCAAATGAACATTTCAATTCTGTGCTGAAGAACTGCACATGCGGACGTCGTTGAACAAATTGACGAGCAGTACCCCACAAACTGCTCATCGTCTTCCCTTTGCCACGCATGTCCTCGTGTTTCAGACGAATCTTGAACGTTGGCAAGAGACAACGAGCGACTGCGCCTGTGTAAAAGCGTTTAAAATTTGAGCCTAGGATTTCAGTACAAAAAGTTCATGGCATCAAGATTCATATACAACTGATGCAGGACACTGAACACACGTCAACTCTTAGTAGCCGGGAGGGAGGGTACTTGCTCTGAGAAGTGGTAGGGATGTGCGGCCGCAAGTAAAAAACCCAAGGCCCATTTTAGACCTAAAATCTCGGTATTTTAGACCTTATGACCTTTGACCCAGAACAAAAGTCATAGTGTCAAAATTTGCAAAAACGTAATCGGGTAAAAAGCAAGCATTTGCATGACCGAGTTACCAGCATAGCATACTGCATTTACGGCTATGTTGTTGCTGGCCAAGCCATGATTTCCGAAAAAAGTTTTTGGAAATACTAAATACAAAGTTTTGTCCAGCGTCTGAAATTATCAGTTATCTGCAGTTACAGTCTGACTGGTGATTTTTAAAATTCCAAACTATAAGAAGCCTCGCCGTTCGTCCATAAGGCACTGCTAGTTTTCCCATGGTCGACCTGTTGAGTGCAGCTCAAAATCCTGCTAGGAAGACGGGAACTGACAGTTGGAATTTGTTCAAAAATCGACCCTATTTTAGACCCTGGATTACTGTAAATTGATACCCCCATTTTAGACCAAGTTGCTTAAATACCCACCCCAATTGGGCGGCACGTATACATATTGGCAAGAAATGGATGTACCCCCGGGCTTAGTAGGCATACAAGGAAACGAAAAGTGTCAATCAAAGATTCATTATCCTTGTTTGGCTAATATAAAGCTGTATTCCACCAAACCTGCTGATGTTTTAGCTTCCAAAGGTTGAAATATCGATCACGTTTTTTCAGAAGTGAACAAAAATGCATCGTCAACATCGTTGCCATGTCAACAACATTCGTCTTCTAATCAGCATGACGCTATTCAATCCCCGCTATTCTGCTATAGGCTACACAGTCTTATCGGCGTCAGCGCAGTGTATTCTGGGAAAGAACTCTGTGGCGGAGAATGTATCTCTCACAACCAATCAGAAAGGACGACTGCCATGGTAACATATTGTGACGCTTCACTCCACGTCATTATCATTTGTCCGAATTTCGGACAGTTCTGTTTTAGATAGAATGTTATTTTGAAGGAATTATTTTGGATTGACGCATGTCGTTTTGTCATTGCGGAAATTACGCGTGATAGTATTCTAAATGTTCTGGCTTGCGTGATTATAAAGAAGCATGGTGTGATACTTGTTTTACATATTGGGAGAGAAAAACTGCATATATAATTGTCGACTGGAAAATTATCTTAGATCCTTCCGAACGCTCTAGTGATTCAAGTATAACCATTAGTGTTGAATGTCTTTTGCCATAATTTCAGTACTATTCTATAAACTTATTTCGTTTCAAGCTTTTTGTATGGATCTTTTTGAAAAAAAAATTCTAGATACGTACCCTCAATGTAGTCTTTTAACATACGCTAGATGATGACGTTACATTGTTTTGCTAAGATGTGATATTAACAGTGGAATGCATTGATGTCAACTTTGAACTCGAGTTCTTTCGATGGCAACTGTACACGTAAATTCAACCCACAAATGTCATTTAATATTCCTATCCGATGTTCGACAAACAAAACGTTGGAGTTTTCGTTTCCGTCCTATCAACAGGTAGTTCACCACAAAATGAAAATACTCGAGTTGTAAAATGGTGATACAATAGAAGACATAAATGTCAGTATTTTTTATTGACCACGCGATGAAACAGACTACAGAAATAAAATGGCGTGTTTTCAACGATACACAACCAAACCGTCGTGTAAATGACTTAATATAATAATATTTCATTGATAGGCTACTGATAACGAGTGTACTGAAATGCATGCTTTTGTATAATTTTCCAATAATCTATGGTACATGACCTTGACTCCCGTCTCATCAGAGTGGTACTAGGTGTAACCATCGCTAACAACTGGGATTGGCCCAAACATATTTCATTCATTGAATATAAGATTAATATTCTAAATAATGTCATTTGCACGAATCAAACTATCCTTTCCCCTCCTTTCATCCAATCCATTGTTTGTCATTGCATTCCTTCATGGTATATGATAAACTTAATGTACCTAGAACGTTTTGTCAAGCATTCGGGTTGTCTTTTTGTATTTCAAATTTTCTTATGTCTGTCTCTTCCTTTACCAAACTATACGCTTAGCTAGCGTCCCATCTCCACGATAGTGACTGTGTCCAAATAATATGACGTTTGCTCATGCGCACAACCGTAGGCGGAACAGCAGCATTACCGTCGTGCATGAATAAATATTTATTGTTTGAAAATGCTTCACAAAACAATCATTTTCTGTTCTCTATGAGGATATGCCTTGAACTCTTCCTGCTGTCAATAATGTTCTTTCCTTCTCCAAAATTTTCAAATTTTCTGTTTCATTTGTTGTGTACACCTTACTTCCTTTGAATTTCCTTATACTGAAAGATGCTTCGTATTTAAACGGGTAACTCGCTTTCAAGTAGTCTCGCTGTCAAATAAGAGAATAACAAGAAACGTTTAGTTATATGTGTTTATATTTGGTGAATAAGCAATTTAAGTATATCATATAGTACATATATATGGCTGCACAATAATTCAACGACCACTGATCCCATCAGAAAGAAAACACAACGAAGTGTGGTTTGAATGAATGATCTTGATAAAGGCAATTACGTAGGATGGAATTAGTACAGTAATTATGCACTACACAATCATTGTCAGTAAAGTTTTAATTTAATTTCCACGAAAAATACCAAATTTAGCTTAGTATTTCAGAAACTTGCCGATAAAAACATTTCTCAAACACCATTCGTTTAGCAAGGTCATTTGAAATAAATAAACGCTTGTGTGGCCATTCAGTCGCTGTAGATTTGACGGAAAGTGGTGCAAAATGTGTATCTAACTTCTGTTTTCGTTTACCACCAAAGTTGCCTTTTCCTGGCTGGTGAAAAGGTGAAGATATGCCGACTGCGAATCATCAGTATGATGACTGTATCACCAACAAAGCAATGTTTGTGTGTAAGAAACAAATAAACCTATATGAAATAGTAAGTCTTGTGTTTTAGTAAGTTCAGATATTTTAAATTTTTAACATTTTTTATTTTAGCAACGTTATACAACTATAATTGTTTGCATTTATAGGTAATTCACGCGTTATGGCGCGTAATCGAGGCCAATATTCGTATTCCCAATTTTCAACTATCGAACTCAACATTCAACTATCGAACTCGACATTCAACTATCGAACTCAGTATTCAACTTTCGAACTCGACATTCAGAGATCCGTATTCCCAAATTTCAACTATCGAACTCAACATTCAAGATTCGTATATCCCATTTTCATCTTTCGAGCTCCCAATTTTAGTAACTTCCATTTTAGGAGTAGTATATCCCATTTTCATCTTTCAGAAAGCTCATTTTTGACTTACTCCCATTTTCGACTAACTCATAGAGGCCCCTAGAACAAAAGCAAGCGAAAGCATGTTTACGAAAGATGAAAATGCGTTTACGTTAGTCAAATGCCACTTTCAAAAAATCGAAGGTGTCATTTTACATGAAGTTATTCATCACTTTGTTAGGGAGTCCCAAACACGTGGTTGCACTGAAGTTATTCTGAACGTTGATGACGTCGAGCTAGTTAGTGACCACATTATTGGCAGTTTGTCCAGGCTGCTACATGAATTTGACCAGCCGGGTGTGAGAGTCTTGCTGGATGTTTGTCACAGTTAAATGCTATCGGAATGTGTTGCAAGTGTGTAGTTCAGATTGTGCAAGTGATTCCGGTGCAGTGCTGTTTTTATGCCTTGCCGATCTTATCCCCGCGCATGTGCGAACGCTCCAACTCGATACGAACCTGAAACCACTTTCTGTCTGAGAGCTGTTTTTATTCTCTTGGTGGTAAATGATTCGCGTTTTTTATTTTATTTTACCGTCAAGTAGAATGGATCTGTATGCTACTACCTGAAAGATTTTACGATACGGTTCTTCAATATATAATTTCTTTCACAACGGAATATCTATTTTGAGCAATGGAGAGTGTTTTTAAACATTTATCTGCCCTTAAATAGAAATCGCACACACACTTTTTGAGAAGGTGCAAATTTCGATCGGAAATATCGCAACGTTGTCAAAGAAAGTACTGAAAACTGATTTCTGAAAGGGTACTTAAATTTCCTATCATATATCATTCTTTATCAAATGACAACGAAGTGACTCCGGATGGGTTGCTAATTAGATAGGCTTTCCACTTGTCAAGCATAAAGCTACTGGATGGTAATGGATACAGTGTAGCACAATTTTAGTTCAAAAATTGCTTTACGATTGCACGAACCTGTCGGCGAAAAGATCATGTTCTCGTTTCTTTTCTCTAATTCCTCTCTGAATTAAAACATTTGCGGTAACAATTATACCCTGAAATGCATACTACCGACATGTGCTGAAATTCAGTCTCCATAACATAGTTTATAGGGTGTTTCTATAACAATATTCGTCAAAGAATTCTTAGTAGAGGCTATAAAACGGTGCCAAAGAGACACTGTTCAGTGTTCCAAATTAAATTTATTCAACTCAAAAACTAGATGCATGTATCATGATATCATGGAGTAAGTAAATTCTGTCTAGAAATGGGTAAGAAGTTCCGCCCTGTTTACATCTGGAACTTGTAACGAATGCGTGATTTTATGGATTTTTTTCTGTCTTTCTTTTACTTCCGTCTTTACGTAGCTCTAAAAAGTTTAGGGTCGGCAGGTAAAAATAGCGCAGGTCGGG
>LD358729.1:0-19699 GCA_001465055.1 Ptychodera flava | reverse complement strand
GTTTCCTGTATTACTGTGTATTGCCCTTTATTTACATGTATTTACCCTAAATACAGGCTAAAATACGTGCCTGTATTGGCCTGTATTATAGGGTTTTCACCCAGTGCAAATGTCGAGTTTGATAGTTCAATGTTGAGTTCGATAGTTGAATGTTGAGTTCGATAGTTGAAAATTGGGAACAGGAATCTTGAATGTTGAGTTCGAATATTGGCTTCGATTACGCGCCACTATACCACGCGTTATTACGATAATATGCTTGTTAGAATAGACACATCAATAATTTTATCATGATGTATTAAAATACACGGTTTTACAAATCTTGTGGGGTTGTCATGCACATCGACCAAAATATGTGTCGAATAATATTTTGATAAAATATCTAAAGGGGTCTATTTAGACCAATTGACAAACAGACATGATTTATTTCACCATGACTCAAGGAAGAATTAAACAATCTTTTGAATTAAATTATCGATTGGCGATAGTTCTCAAGTATACAGTAGACCAAATACAAATTCTATTGTTGTAAACGGTTCCCTGAGGAGGATCAAATCAATAATCAATAAAACAATTATTATAGTCAATTAGTCCAAACAGGTTAAAGTTGGACAGTGCTGCAGGATGAAAGCAAAAGGTCATCGAGTTACCTCTGCCCTCAGTCGGTACATAATATCCTTACTTAATTTCTACATTCGTAGTAACAGTCAAGACTTCCGATAAACAGACAGAAGTTAAAAAGGAAAAGGAATACTTTCATTCATTTGATCAATACCTGAAAGAGAATTATGAAAACCCAGAAATAATTCTTGTTAAAACTTTAAGGGAGAGCCTTTGCAGTTGATAAAGTCGTCATCGCCAGGAATGAAAGATTCTCAGCTCACAAGTTTGGATAGCTTGTTAAAGTAATCATCCTGACCCGAGAGACAAATGTGGTATTTGAACATTTTACATAAGGAAAGTAAAGTTACCTTAACATGTTCTCTTAAAAGTTTGTTGTCTGACACGATATATGTATTTCTCTTTTTACACCGAATAATATAACAATTAATATTTTTATATCCCTTATAGTAAGCTTTCAATTTTTTTTTAAATTGTTCATAAGATACTTTCTGATAAACACACATATTGATAATACATGTATGTTCGATTACTGGTAATATGAGACAGCTAAGAATCCATGGTTTACTCAGACCTGTGTTAGTTCATAAAAGTACTTGATCTTGCCGGCGGTGAGATTATCCGCCTTGGCGCCATCCACTGTGTCAGTTAGCATCACGTGACAGAGCCAATATTTACCAAATCAGAAAGAGAACTGCAATAAACTTAAGTGATTTGCAAACTTGAAGTGAGATCAAATGCAATGTTTTTATTAAAAACACGATTGGAACTAATTTGTGATAATTGGATGCTGAAGTATTGCCGATTTAATCTACGAATGTAATCTCATCTGCTTTTCTTTTTACATTACACACTTGTTTTTATGAGTAATTTGCAATAGTGTAACATTCAACTATACGGCACCTAACACTTGTGAGATATTTGAAAAATATGAAAATCCAGTTATTCTTAATTAGTTCAAATCGTGTTTAAATATTGCAATGGATAACTACGGCTCATATTGGAGATAAAAAAATGAATGCATAGATTGCTAAAAAAAATATTACTAAGAAGTCTTTTTGTTTTAACTTGTTTTGTAGAGTGGTTTGATTTGCGATGAATACTTAGAGGATTGTGAATCTGTTCACCAGATAATACGGCTCACTAAGAGAGACAAGTGGAATTATCTCGATTGATTTAGTCAAGAAACCCGCTTCTCACTTATGAGCAAGTTACAGGTGTCATCCTGGTCGACACGACAAAAGACTTCTTTGTTTTGTTGATAGCTACCATATCGATTGCGTAACTTATCGGTGAATGTGCACACACCGCAGAGATGGATGAAACCGCAAGCAGCTCTTCAATCTCGTTCTTCCATAGATGTACCGATCAATTATATTACCATGCCCTGTCCATTGCGTTTTAATTGGTCGAGCTTAACCACGTGACTGCCCACAGTAATGGTTTGTTTTCATGCCCGTGAATATGAACAATATCGTAAACATACTAACTTTATGGCTAAATTGTAAATTGTGATTTGTACAAAGATCATAATCAACCACAAAATAAAATGGAGCATTTGTGGGCCAAGTTTTCACGCTTTTTTTCAAAACAATCTCCGCATTTGCAAAATTTTCGCTGCGCGCGCACTATTCACTGACAGGTTCTGGGGCCCCGTTGTCGTTCGCACGATAATTTTTTTGTAAATTTTGACGGTTTTTCGGGGTTCGTTGATAATATAATTATAATAACAGACTCCGCGCTGACCATTAATGTTTATTTATGGGCACGGGCGAGAGGAAAGCCAAATTAACGGCTTTCCTCTCTCCCTTGCCCATAAATAAACGTTAATGGTCAGCGCGTCGTCCGTTATTTCTATAATAAATGTCATCTACCATAGATTACCAATATTCATCCAGTACTGGGTATTTGAGCTACCATAGATCACCAGTGTTCATCCAGTACTGGGTATTTGAACTACAGTAGATTGCCAGTGTTCATCCAGTACTGGGTATTTGAGCTGCCGTAGATTGCCAGTGTTCATCAAGTACTGGGTATTTGAACTACAGTAGATTGCCAGTATTCATCAAGTACTGGGTATTTGCCCTTTAGACAAACAGGTAAAAGTGACAGTCACAGCTGCCATTTCATTAGCGACTCAAAGTGACAAAATACACTGAGGTGATAGCACTTGGTCGAAAACATGCTCGGTTGATATAATAATGCTTCCGGAATATTCCAAGATTGATGAACTTTCTGATTGTGCAGGAGATGATCTTGTTGTATCTTCTGATGGCGAAGCCGCCAGTCACTGGATCCCGGTTGGGCTGGTGCGTGCCATACTCGATAAATTTTAACAATTTACCGTATTATGTCTTCTTCCGAACACTGCTGACTTCCCACTCATGCAGGGAATAGAGTAATTTCAGATTGCGCATATCGAGGGCGACATCTTTGATATGATCTGTAAAGTGAATGTCCTAGTTGAAGAATTCAATGTATAAGAGCAGAAACGGCGGGATGGTCATCGACCTGCAATCAATCATTTAATCAATGACAGAACATGTGTTCTAGAAACTACGGATTGACAAAGTATAAAAACAAGAAAAGGTTACCCATATCGTTGTTGAGGGCGCTGTGATATATACCAAGCGGCATCGTTATCCTCAACCCTAGAGTGGAGAGGTTGGTTTGGTCTTTATGTCCAATGAATCTTCTTGTAAAATATTAGGAACCGATATCTATGCTTTATTTTTAGCATCCTACATTTCAATCTGCACCCTATTCTGTATTCAGATCAGTGCTCTCAAGTTCCAAAAAATCAAATGTTTGAACACTGTAGTGAAATCAACAAAACACTGGTTCTAATTGGATATGATTATCATTTTTTGTTGTTTTATCTGTTCATATGACATCATATTGCAAAATGGTACTATGTTTAAATGATGACTGATTGTCCGATAATCGTTTACATGGATATGGTACTTGTTGCACCAAACTTGTGCACAGCTTTCATAAGTTTGTGTGATTTTAAAATGTGAAAATCAAAAGTTGCACAAAAACTGACACGATTTGATATGCTGTCATTTGAAATGACAAGACGAAACTCAAACTTTAACTATTGCATAATGCTGACATAACCGAGATTACAAACTTATCTTGCACATTTATGCAGCATTTAGAGCAGTAAACACCTTTATGGAAGTTTGTAAAAGGGTTTTATGGCACTTCTCATTGTTCACCTTCATGCAAAAATGTATAAGTTAAGGTACTGATCTAGCATTGCCTTTATACACCAGCATTACAATGAAGCTTTTCTTTTGCCGGATGCTGATAATTTTTAATCACTGTCTGTTGTGATGTTTTCTGACTGAAACGTTAACCAGAGCAAAAGCAACAGTGAATAGCCTCCAATGGGCAAATGATACATGTAAATTCATTTATTCAGATACTAGATTAAACATATGATGTGAAAACTGGAAGTTGACTGAGTACACATAAAGCTTAAAGCACTAGTAATGCTAACTTTTGATGATAATTTCATCATTTTTAATTTTGAATGTGAACCATAATTCCTTGTTCTTCTCCCCTAAGAATGTTGATATACACAGTATCCAGCTTGTCAACTCAGTCCCTATGTTTGTAGACTGCATTGTTATTGTTGAAAACTGACTTCTGGTCCTTACTAGAATTAAAATATAGACAATAACCATGCAATTTACACATATAGACGCTAAGCTGACAAGCTAAATAGTGGGTGTTTCAACATTCTTTGGGGAGTAGAATAAGAAGTTGCAACTGATTTATAAAATAAAAATAATGAACAAATCGAAGAAAGTTGTCATTACTGGGGCTTTAATACTACCCTATGAAAAGACATAATTAGAAGTACATTGCTTACAGTAGATATACACAAACACAGATAATCAATAAGATATGCATGGACAATTTCAGAAGTTTTAAACAGCTTGTATTACAAGTCAGATAAATAATTATGTACATATTATATCATTGACACGATGACAATTTGCTCTAGTAACTGAATGATATGTAGACAGCTTTCAGTGTATTAAAGTTTGCTTACTATTGACATATACACTAGAGTGTCCTAATATGTATTGATACAATGGACACATTGTAGAACATGATATCTACAAGACAGAAATATATCAGACACATTTGTGAAGACTGACATAAAAATTTACACTTTGAGATTGAAATGACACATTTCTGACAGCAATGTTTTACATAAACATTCACCTATGAATTCAAGGAAATGTTCAGAATACCATTCATCTCTGTTATCCAGAACATTTTTGGGATCACCATTCACATCTGAATTGTATTTGGATTACTATGCACCTCTTAATTTCATGGTGTTTCATTGTTTTGAAAATAAAAGAAATTTGACGGGCTTATGGTTTTACAAAATATTAAAACCACTTCAATTTTGCTAATGCAGCTTGCAGTAAAACCTTGAGAAAAAGGGACAAAAGATGAAATATTGAGAAAACTGCAAATAAGGAGAGGGAACAGAACTGTAATAAATTATCTTTTACACAGATAATAAATTAATCCTTTCTCTGTAGCAGTTATATTTAAAAATTGCCAGGTCAGATTTTGATAAAGTCTTCTAAAGTCATCTGCTTGACATTCTTTAGTTACATTAGTTGTGATGGTGTATTATCAAATCAATTCAAATCAAATCAAATCGTTATTCTCAAAATGAATAATCTTGTAATGTCAATAACACACACCACATTGCTAGCTCTACATTTTGTTCAGTGGTGTCTTGTGCAGAATCTAAGCTTTTCAAAAGATTCCAGAGACTTTTTAAAGGGGCCAGTTACGCTAACTTTTGATGACTTTTTCATCATTTTTACTTTATATATCAATTGCAGCTTCTTATTCTACTCACTAAAGAGTGTTGAAACACCCACTATTTAGCTTGTCAACGTCGTGTCTCTATGTGTAAAATGCATTGTTCTTGTTTATATTTGGATTCTGGTCTGGATCAGAAGTCACGTTTCAGCAATACAAATGCTGTTTACGGACGTGCATGTACGGGCCGGCTGAGTTGACAAGCTGAACACTGTGTATATCAACATGCTTAGGGAGTAGAACAAGGAATTATGGTTTACATTCAAAACAAAAGTGGTCAAAAAGTTATCAGAAGTTAGTCTTACTGGCCTTTTAATCAAATTTATCAAATTTACCTATACATTATGGACTTTCTATAAAGATGAAAATATGCTTTTATGGGACAGAAAAATGATCAGTAGCAGAGTTTTGGCAATATGGTATGAATTATAATACGTAAAGACATACGTTCTTAAAATTGTCAGATAATTTCAACATGTTTAGCATCCTAATAGCAAGACGCCCTATCTTTGGTAAAGTATTGACCCTGAAAAGGATGCTTGTCTGTGTCAATATGCTCTCTAAGGACAGATTCTGACAAGTTACGCACAATATTGTCTCTTATAGTTCAAATTCTAAATTGACTTTCAGAATCTTTTCAGCAAACTGTGATGTTCAGTGATTCCTGTTTTGAAGTCTACGACGGGTAGAATACTGTTACAATCCAGGGATGACGTTGATTTTCATGGAATCATAGTATGATCTTAATCTGAATGACATCACTATGCTGTAATGTCTCTTTCTGGTAAATAACTGTCTAAGATTCCACAAGTCATCCAAAATGCTCAGAAAATCCTGTTTCTCAGTGGTTAGGTCAACACATTACAAGTTTGCCTGAGGGTTTCTGTATTTAATGGATGACATTCACATACTGGTGTATCTCCATACAATTGCCCTCCTCTTACAGGCAGTGACTTCACTTCAGTTTGCATGTATGAGAGCAAATGTCATATAAATATCCATTAACTTGACTATCCGATACCATCATAGCTGCAGTAGCTAAATGAGTTACACATTGGTGCAGTGGTCAGCATTCCATGTCAATGTACTTTGCTGTACCATGTTACTGGCAGTAAATTGCTGTGCTGCCAGTCATAGTTCTGTGTCTGTAAACAAATAGACCAGGTATGTAAGGGTACCAGAAATAGACAAGTGCAGGGCCAAAGTGAGGATTCTTACAATCAAAATGGGAGCGAATGCGAGAGTTTGAAGTGAGGGCTCTCTGAAACAGAAATTTTAGAAATTTTGACATTGCAAAATACCATTTGATGATACCTAGAACACTTCAGATATATGTGAACCCCTATTGACACAATTTCTTTAGTATCACAATTGCTGTTCATCATTTTTTGTGCTCAATAAATCAATCAATTCAAAGCACAATACAATCTGATCGGTAATTTCTTTGATCAGCAAGGGACAGCAATGTCAATGCTGAGACTGACACCATTGATAATTTGTAAATTTGAAGGATGTCTTCAAAATTGCTTTGTACAATAGAAATTGCAAATATGGCTTTACAGTGAAAGCTAGCTGAGAACTAATGATGAAATTGACCTAAATGTTATTTCAGCTGTGTAATTGGTTTGTAAAGTATATATATTAAAATGTAATACAGGACCATCATTTGCAGTTACGTTATGGCAAACATCAGACAGATGATAGTGTTGTTTCACAGTAGGCTTCCACTGTGAATGTATAGGAAAACCAGTCACCAATTAGATACTGAATAAGTACAGTGTGTGTATGGGTATCATGTATGTGGTTTTCTGAAGGAAAAAGACGCTACATGGTTCAAAATATTCAACCATTTGTGTAATAATTAGGTCTCCTTTCAATGTAACTTTTCTTGGCAAACAACTTCAAGAAATGCCTAGGCAAAAACAAGAGTACAGCTTGACTCTTACTCAGCTGCTATACAGTATTTTACATGGGAGGGTAAAGCAATGTTATACAATTGTCTGTATCTATGGTAAAGTGTATCAGACAGTACTACCTGGTGTGTGTTTTATGATGGGTCAATGTACAGTTCATTGATCAGTGCCACTATTTTTGCAAATTCCAGAACAAGTTTTAAATTCAAAGCAGTGCAAGTGTGGAAACCTTTAGATCAATTTCATTCATTCCAAGATGGCTTTGACTGTAACAATCTATCGCTGCTTTCCTTGTTTATGTTATCTGTTCTGTACAAGGTGTATCGTTGTCAGGAATATCTTTGTCAGGAATATATCTATCAAGCATATTACTGTCAGGAATATATCTATCAAGCATATCACTGTCAGGAATATATTTCTCTGTCACGAATATCTCTCTGTCAGGAATATCTCTGTGAGGAATATATCTATCAAGCATATCTCTGTTAGGAATATCTCCGTCAGGCTGTATGTTGTCTTCCATAGCAAAAAAAACTTACAAAAAACAAAACTCCATATTAGTAACATTAAGCAAAATGAAAATAGGAATTTCAAGTAGTCTACACTGAATGCTGTACATGGCAGATATACATACCTGTAAGACAAATCAGGTTCTTCAATTGTATTCTCAAATAAAATAATTAACATCTGTACTCTACAGCTGCAGTACATTTTCTTTGTTATTTCTTATTGTTCTGTCTGGAAATCTGTCTTTCCTGACAATGAGAATGTGAAAATGAACTTTCGTACTGACTTACAATTAAAATTGGCTGTACACTTTGGTACAGTAGGGCTCTCATGCAAATTGCTTAACTATCCGTATAAACCATAAACTGTCAGTTTGTTATTTCTCCCAGGTATATTTTACAAATATTCAGTATTTCTAAATCAAACTACAGAAAAAAGACTGCTGAATCTTAGCACTGTCAATGCAGTGTTGAACTTGAATGCAATGCTACCAGTAGAATGTGACTTGTGCAGGAGATTTGTTCTATGTCTCTGAGACAAATAATGATAACTGAGGGACTTCTTTATATTGTTGGTGAGAAAACTGGATGCAGTGTGTTACAAAACACACATTGCCAGGCCATATTCAGGTAACAGCATACGTTTGTGTCCCCTTGGGTATGAGAGTCACTTAAAGCAGTCTGTTTTCTTCAAACTATGGCCTAACGAGACTGTTTTGGGGTGACAAGCATAGCTGTAACCCTCAAAGCTGCTCTGATTGGTTTAGACGTGAAAATGCTATATTCCCAATCACTAGTGCAGAAATTTGCGAGAAATTTGCGAGAAATGGACACTTTCTCGCTTTTTGCGAGAAGTAAGCGAGAATACATAACTTTCTCGCAATAACCTAGCGAAAATTTAATTTTCTGGCAATCAGCTGGCGAGAACTGTGTTTTCTCGCTCAGCATCTGCGAGAAAATGAATTCTCGCAATCAGTCAGCGAGAAATTTGTTTTCTCGCTTTGCATCGCGAGAAATTGTATTCTTCTGTGTAAGCATTTCACAAAAATTTCACAATTTCTCGCAGATACAGAGCGAGAAAACATAGTTCTCGCTGATTGATTGCGAGAATTCAATTTCTCGCAGATGCATGCGACAAAGCACAGTTCTCGCAGCTTGATTTCAAGAGAGTATGTTTTCTCGCTTACTTCTCGCAATACAGCGAGAAAGTGTCCATTTCTCGCAAATTTCTCGCAAATTTCTGTACTAGTGAATACAGCACGATTGAATTCTCAGCAAGAGAAAAATTCTCTGTTTGACGTTTAATGTCAGATTTCAATGCAATATTATGATATAAGAGCGATAAACCATCTCAGCAACAGACCTCTAGATTTTGACCCTGCAGTTCACTCCATATACGCACTTGCTACAGCTTGTGCACATATAGGTATGTCATGAACTGGTCAAAATCTTATGCTTTATATGGTTTACCATTGCTTAGTGTGTTTTTTTGATTAAGTATTAAACCCTTTTGGAATTCTAAAACAACTATGCTAGCCAAAACTGATTATGTTTGAGCAGGGACCCTCCTTGACTACACCAATCTACCAACCAATTTTGACTCTGATATCATCCTTTGTCTTCCAAAGTAGAAGGACAACCTGTGAACACAGAAATCACATTTTTACAGTAACATTCTGTCAGTAATGTAGGCAATATAAAAAGCAACATTTAATGTCACATTACTCAGTCTACTGGATAGTAACTATGGCTAGTCCTGCATCCTTCTTAAATGTAGCTATTGCAGTGTCTTACTCACTGAAACCCTCTCTTCCCCTTCTCCTTCCCTCTCTCTACCATTCCCTCCCTCCATCCTTCCCACATCAATGGCCATTGCAAGAAGCTTGTTGTCAGCAACATTGAAGCCTAACATAAAAGGTGCATATGTATCAATAGGTGTATAACTTACCATTTCAGAGAGAGGACAGGAGTGGCCATAAGTGGTAGAGAAATGTATGTACGGCATACTCAGGTCACTTAACCAGCCTGGAACAAAACAGTGAAAAGTAATGGTTAATACTGCAGAGTGGCTACTACATGTAAATTACCAGTGGTGACAAAACTGGTGTAGAAGTACTCCTTGCAGGACATTCAATCAAAGAAATTTAGACATTGACACCATGCCTATGACAGATGCTATTAACTTTCTATCAAAGGGTGTTTGCAATGATCTTTGTGGGCTAGACTGAAAGATCTGTCGCTCGGGGCGTCTCTACCCACCCCCTCTTGTGACAGGACGCGGTCTGTAACATGCCGCTGAGAGATGAAAGAAATTTTGTCATGCCTACAGCTGTTCCTGGTCATTGAAATATGTTAAGTTTACCATATACAGCTTGCTGCTAAATATGCATCAACAAAGTCCTCTCTCTGCATACTGAGTATGGTGGTCATGGCAACACTCTCAATCAACTATGATTGCTGTCCCCAGTCTGTCAACACAAGCTATATAACATCGCAAATGTTCACATGCGGTAGGAATCAGTGAAACAGGCAGAAGTCTAATCAACAACAAAGTGTGCATTGCTACATTGATGAGCGAGTTTTTCTTCCATTGACGAGTGGATTTAGAACATTGCTGCAGAGTGTACGTCAAATCATGAAATTAAAAGAAATAACACACAAAACAGCGTCATACATTTGAAAGTTATGTCTAGTATGATGTCCAATGGCAGTTGACTTCTGTACTCAGGGCTTGAAATTAGCGGTAGTCCCGCGTCCACAGACTACCAACTTTTCCCCGGGGCTACCAATATCTATGAAATGGTAGCTCACATGGACTACCAAAGCCCGGGACATAATATTCAGTCAGAACGAGAACTTAGCATGCGATGTCCGTCACTTTGGGACGAGCTGAATGCAGTTAAACCCAGCTAGCCAGTTGGACACAGTATGGCCAGACTATGACTTTGTTATGCAAATTGCAAAGACAACACTCCAGTGGAATTTCATGACAAAGTTTTAATATGTGAACTGATGTACTTGGTTGACAGGCACAGGAAATGATGGCCAAGGAAAAGGCATTTTCACTACATTTAGATCATAATATATCAATCACAGTTACACGCAAATTACTCACGCCTACCCTGCACAGAAAGCCCATGCTCTATTTTAGCCCCGCTGTGTATTTGAATGCTGATACAAGACTTATGGGAGGCTATAAAAGAACGGTGAGGAAAGTTGAGAAAAAAGGTGTCTTGTTCCATCAGGACAATGCTCCATCCGACAAGTCAGTCATTGCCATGGCAACAGTGCATGACTTATCATCCAACCCTTCTACATTACCTGGATTTGAAACACATACTAGTACCAGCCAGATTGTTGAAATTTTGAATTTCATTTGATTGTTAATTTCGATTTGCAAAGGTCACACAGAGATGGGATATGTTAATTTTGATATTTACTTTTGGACAGAGATGATATAAGTAAAGTTTGATGAGCTACTGCTGGACAGTGATGCAATATATTGACAAAATTCAGTGAACTTGCTTACATGTACATTGAAAGTCTCACAGTTTTTTTGTGCACTCTACTAGCATTTGAAACTGATATTTTCGATTTTGAGGTTTTACCTTTGTTCATAGAAGAAAATATTTCTGATTATTGTTACAAACGTTCAATCTGATGTGTATAGTCAGTGTTCCTTCGATGAAATACAACTATAACTTAAATTAAGTAATAAAACATCAAACTTGCCGCTACATGCTTTTTGTATTTTGTTGTCTCTGCATACCTTTTACTGAAAGAAAACTTTGACAAATTTTGATCAATTCTTCGATGTAATTCAATTGATCCAAATACAACTGCAGTTTGTCACAGAACAGTGGGAAAACCAGAGGACGCCCTCAAGTGGTGACAGTATAAAAACAAGGGGGTCATAAAGTGAAAGTAAAGAGTTTTAAAAACTGATTTGTTTGATGAAAATTGTGAGCCTTGTTCCCTAAAATTACTTTTTTCCATTCCAGTTTAGGTGTCTCAATATATTCAATTATTTAAAGGGACAGTAGCTATAACTTTGGTGACTATTAGGGGCCCAAGCTTATCTGTATATGTTTATAATTCGGAAGAAAGTTAATCAGGGTACAGAATTGTGCACGTGAATTACCAAAGGATAGAAGACCACAAAAATACACAATGAATAGCTCCGTGGTGAATAAAAGTTTAGATAGGTACAGGGAATCATTATGAAAGCACTGTCCAAAGATATCAAAAGTTCAAGAGCAAATGGTATTGGATGGAACTGATACACAGCTTATTGATTGACATTGTTGATATTCAACAATGTCTACACTTACAACAGTCTGAAATTAGGAAGAGAATTCTTAGTTGAGAAAATCTATCTTTGACGCCCTTTCATGCATTTCAGCTAGTTGTGTATAGAGTGGTAAAGATTATGTATTATGCAATTAAACTATGATAATTTGCATGATCATTTGGTAAACATGCCGGTACTTGTATTGGTAGGAAGTCATTCTAATCTGCCTAGCTGTATGGAAGAGGCATAAAAAAGCCACGTGTACCATCATCACACATCCTGATGAATGCAGTGAATAATTCTAACACCTAAGCCAAGAAGGTTCACTTGTCAGCAAGGCCAGATGTCAAGAGTTATAATAATTGGAACGCAGGCTCCTTCAAGAAAGTTAGAAGTCACAAGATAATGTATAAATGTGCATCATGACAAGCCAGTTGAACATCTGAGCTAAATGCTTGTTAAATAAAATTTTGTGGAATATATGAATATCAGCTGCTTATTTTTGTGTCCCGTATAAGTTTATTCTTTAACAGTATGTGTTCGTTCTGTGAGTTACGAAGTTATAAGTGTCAACCAATATATGACAGTGAACCACGTTATATTTAAGCAATAAAGCACACCCGGCAATGGTAAACAACGAGATTTTGACCAGTTCACGACATATATGCACGAGCGATAGCGAGTGCATAATATGAAGTGAACTGGTCAAAATCGAGTGGTATACCGTCACTTGGTGTGACTATTACATCATAACATCATAACATTACATCATAACAGTATATTGAAATTCTGGCGTGGAATGTCATAAACGGATTTATGCTCAAGCTGAGAGCTCGTACGTATGCCAGCCGTGGTATATCGCCAATATACCTGGGTTCTTTTCGCGTCTTGACCAATCAGATCTCTGGATTTACACCATCAATATACTGGTATATATGATATAATTCTTTTCAAAGACTAATTTCAAAGTTAGTGGTTTTGACAGTGAAAAATGACAAAATGAGGTTATTCCGGCAGTAAAGAGGAGACATTGAATTTTGATGTGAATATCAAATAGTGTGAGGTACAATATCAACACAACAATGCAACAAATTAATGGTACATATCAACAAATAAGGAAAAGAAGAATGCTTGTTACCATGTGTTGAAATCATACACACACGTTTCAATGCTTTCCTTGTACCTACTGCAGTCTCTATACAGGCACTGCTTACAGGTGAACACAGACTATTTATTACCAAACAGCCAGCTTTCTCCAACTGCAATGCATTGAAGACTCAAAAAGACACTGGTTTGGTATTTCCAAATTATATAATATTATGTGTGCAGCTGGGTCAAAATATACAAGTTGGTGCGCAATCACGAAAACCAGACGCATTTACTGATTTACCTTTCATTGATTATTTAACGTCTGACCTGACAAAACTCATGAAACTACAATGACTGGACTGGGTCTGGGGTAGTATAAACCTGCTTCTAGTCATCTCGACACCTGACCGTTTCAACCTCGTCTGTTCAGTCATGGTCACCTTGACCCACTCAAACCTTTCCTTCACAAAGGAGATAAGCTTGTATCATTATCTCGAAGGCACGTATTCAGTTTTGTTTGATGCACATAGCACTCTGAGGGATTTCGTGAAAATTTAGTAACACCAGGAACACACCGAGTACCAAAAATCTCCATGGCCAAGCTTAGTCAGATGCAGAGTCCATTGTCGTCACGTACCCACAAGCGATAGGCTGTGGTGCCCGCATTTTGCCTATCAAATTCAAAAGGCAAACATATTATATCACAAAAACACCATCAATTCGCTCGGGCAAGTCGCATGATATATTTAAAATGTTGTCAAATAACAGGAACAGTGTGATGATGTCGAAGTGACCACAGTCCCTTGGTGGGCTATTCAGCTCTGGGACTATTCGCCCCATAGACGAGTGTACAGAAGCGAGAAACACCCCAAGTCAGGAAATGAAATGGCTATTTCGTATAGGGATTGTGCCACCATGTCATCTTCGACGTTCGATTTTACCGTGAAAAGTAGCAAGTTAATCTATCATTAACCGTCGACCGTTCCCTATCATTTTCAAAATTCATACCTAGTACTTAATTTGCTTCACAAACGCTCGTTTCGTGTGATTTTCGGCCGAATTCGATGGACACATCGCTAAAACATAAGCTTGAGCAACATTCCGGTCACCTCACAGTGGATGTTGGGCACCTCCACTTTACTGACGTTAGCGCCGCGTACCCATGAGGGGTGACTGGAAGGTTGTTCATGCTTTATGTTTTGGCGAGATGTCTTCTGAACTCGGCCGAAAATCACACGAAAATTCATACCTGATACTTCATCTGCTTACAAAATGCTCATTTCGTGTGATTTTCGGCCGAGTTCGAGAGACACCTCGCCAAAAAATAAGCGTGAGCAACATTCCAGTCATCCCTCATGGATAGGCGGCGCCAACATCAGTAAAGTGGAGGTACCCAAGAGGTGAGCGGAATGTTGCTCACGCTTATGTTTTGTCCGTCGAATTCGGCCGAAAATCACACGAAACGAGCGTTTTTGAAGCAAATTAAGTACCAGGTATGAATTTTGAGAATGATAGGGAACGATCGACGGTTACATGATAGATGAACTTGCTAATTTTCACAGTGAAATCGGACACGGAATGTGACATGGCGTGGTTTTTATAGCCATTCTGTTTCCAGACTTGAGGTGTTTCTCGTTTCTGTACACTCGTCTATGGGTCGAATAGTCCCAGAGCTGAATAGCCCACCAAGCGACTGTGAAGTGACTAGGGTACTTGGGGGTCGAGGTGACAACCACCAGCGACAAGACGGTGGTGTGGTGTGACGTACATGTACAATACAAAACAGTCACCTGTGGTCTATTCCGCTCATTACGGGAACGCTCCATTAACTTAGAAGTACCCGACTTACCCAAGTTGGTTATCAGAGGATTAATCTCTATGTCAACATATGCGAACAGATTATATTTGAGTGCAAACAAAACATTAGAACTGCCGGAACTACTTTTAGCATGGCCCACGCCGGTCGGCGCCTGACTTGATGAGTCTTCTGTTTGTAACCCGAGTTGAACAGCCAGCAACTCGGGTTTCAGGTACCATCCAAGTTAATGGAGCCTTCCCGTATTGTCTACGTCTATGCGCCCATAGACGTGTGTACATTTGTCATACGTCTATAAGGCGTATCCCAAGTACTACATGTAACTTGTCCTACGCCAATTCGCCCCAAGTACCACCTCGTACTAAAGCCACTTCGCCCCAAAGTATGGTACCACAATAATACTATCAACTCATCCTAAAACAACGATGCCATGAACATAACGTTGTTTTTACCTGCAACTTTGAAGCATTAATGTGTCAGGTCATTTATGAAACCATGAAACCATAAACGGTATTAGAAAAAAAGAAAAACGCTAACTACATGGACTAAATGCTACAACGCAGGTGCCGTGCGCGGAATTGCATGATGTCATGTTCTCTAAATTTCAGTCCTTGTATGATACGAAGGTGATGAAAACTTCGATGGCAGTGGTTGGTTACTTTCCGCTTTACCGGTTGGCGATAAGTTTGGGCGGAGCGGCATTGTTTCGGGGGCGAAATGGTTATGGGGCGACCACAGGGGGAAGAAATAAGTCCCCTTGGGTGGCGAGGGAGGGTTTTTTGTGTAACGGTTTACCTTATTGATTTTATATGTATTTTATATTTGACTGTGATATTTCAAATAAAGAGTTCAACTCGACAGCGTCTGACTGCTTAAAATATTACCGACAAGTCCCTATCTCCTCTCCAACTTGTGCATACACCACTATATGATTGCTCCGAAAACATTGCCAACTTGCTAATCCGATCCGCTGTCCGTATCAGCGGATTAATTGATTAAGTAAACACCACAGCCGTCACTCACGTAGTAAAATAAGGACAACGTGTGTGAAGGCTGTGGTGTTGACTTAATCAATTCATCCGCTGATACGGACAGCGGATTAGCAAGTTGGTAATGTTTTCGAGCAGTTACAGTGGTGTATACACAAGTTGGAGAGGATATAAGAACTTGTCGGTAATATATAAAGCAGTCAGACGGTGTGGAGTCGAAATCTTTATCTGAAATACCACAGTCAAAATTAATAAAATCATGAACACCGGAATAAAGCTAGAGGTGACCTATAGCTGCAGTACAGTAGCTCGAGGTTTTGCCTGGGTATTTGGGTCGGACGGCAAAACCAGATTAGGCAAAATCTCGAGCTACTGTACTGCAGCTAGGTGACCTAGTGCTCCCGTATAAATGAACGCCAGAAAGAAATGTATTACGACCTGACTCAATAATCAAATTTTCGATATCTCAACTTATGAACTTGGATGACAGGCACAGAAAATGATGGCCGATGAAAAGACATTTTCATTGCATTTTGATCATAATGTATCAATCACAGATAATATGCCTCCTATCTACAGAAAGCCCATGGTCTACTTTCAGCCCTGCTACAGTATGTCTAGTCTTGCTGAGAAGGTCGTGGTAGTTGTCATGAAGACTCAAAATCTACGTACAACTCTAAGTGAAACGAGTTGTCAATAGGTCACCAAAAGTTTGAGTATCACTGTTGTCCACTACGCAGAAAAAGATCGTTTCTGGTCACCGAGTGCGTCATTTCAGAACCTGCGCTTCATGGCTTTTTGGGGTTACATACTAATCAGTACAGCTATCCTTGATATCCCTGTTTGTATGTCCAAAATGATAAATAGAAAACGGAAGTATTATGCAGCCAGTGATAAAAGACAATAACTGTTGCATCAATAGTGCCAAAGCAGCATAGTTAAGAATAAAAAAGAAAAGAAAAAAAAGAAAACCGCCTCTCCGCATCACTTTTGCTGAATGTCAAGGACCAGAAACATTTTTTCGGGGACGTTATAGCTGTTTCCTTTGGGTATAAGGTGTGCAAGTATTCACATCAAATGACTAGAAAATTCACTTCATAGGCAGAATCTTGAAAAGTATTTTTCTTGTCTGGTTAATGAAAAACAATAACCTTAAACTATAATATGCATGGGCTATCAGCAATTGTCAATGGGCTACCAACTTCAGAAAATGGTAGCCAAAACGGACTACTAGGGAAAAAAAATAATTTCGAGCCCTGAAATACATGCCAAAATCGCGTAATTGTGGCCCATATCGTCAGAAATAGGGTCTATAGACTGTTGTAGCATTGCACAGTAAGCATGGTCATAGTCCTGCCAGAGACCAAGACATGTTCTTAAAACAGACCCGAAAGCAAAACTACAATCAAAGTTAGCTTTAAATGTAGTTTCTCTCTTGTTTTTTTATGACTCGTTTTTTTTTTTGTTTTTTGTTTTGCAACTTGCCGTCTTATAGGGAGGCGGTTGTCGGAACTGCTCTCAAATTTTACTAGGGACCCCTACGACCGACGTAAACACTGCTTTCATGATACGTTTGCGAATGATGAAAGTTAAAATATGTTTGTCATAATGAACATCTTAAAATTTAAATGTCGCGGCTATGTTGACATGATGCATCTATATATAGTGCGTGATATACTTTGTTTGTAAACAAGAAAGTCGCAGCTGCGTGGCTCCGACGACGGCTTCCGTTTTAAACAATCTTTTATCTCTTATCAGGGTTCAGTTTTAGATTTTTCCGTCATCAATTCTTGAATAGACGAAGCACACCGTTCAACGCTCAAGATATTCCTTACCTCAGTCTCTTGTCCGACAACAGCTGGGTGTCGTCGGGGTTGAGATTCCTTTTCGAAAGTTGGGCTTGTGCAAACCTACCATACATTTACAGCGAATTGAGCTAAGATGAGTGGATGACTCTATGTTGCGCTATGTCACCGTATTTATGTGCAAAAGTCACGTGTTCCATGGAACGATGTCATTTGTCCTTTTCCCCGGATAATAATAATATTACAATAATTGTCAAATCATAGTATAGATCTTTATCTGAAACCAACAAGTATTCACATTTAATATTACACATACTACTCTGTGATTAAATTACCGAAAATTTTGAAGAAGAGTTTAACTGTGAGTCTGAAAAATATCACATATTTGTCAACACATAAACTGCATTGCTGGATGATTGTCTTGTAGAGATCATAACTGTGAACAGTTTCTATGAAAACAGATGCATACATCTGATGCAACAGGCTCCATGGTAGAGATAGGTTTGTAAAATAGAAAGCAGATTAATCTTTTGGAAGGAACCATTCGATCCACGGAAGGGGGTGATGAATACCTCAAAATGATACGATATCGTTGGATACTGCGATTTCCTTAAAAAGATAGCAAGTTAAAAACACTCTATCTTATATTACCCTTGTATAATCTTCCAGTGACCAAGTTTAAGAAACATGAGTGTATCTGTAACCATTAGAAGAAAAACGCAAAGATATATCATGATTCATTTGTCCAGGTAAGTCAGCTATTTCAACATCAGTCAGGGATGTTTTCTTTCTTTCTCTTTCATTCTATGCTTAATTAATGCATTTATACTAAAAGAAAGTTAAAATTCAGTACAAGATTGCTGGTTAGCCAATACAATATGGAGGTCGGAGTGAGATATGAAATTTGAGTCACAAAAAAAACCCAGTTGACGAGCAAAATTTTAACTAGCCCTTGATAATAGCTACGCAACTTGTGGACAAAATGATTCTGGATCATTGTGTGAAACCTTTCACCCAAACTCATCACATACTATATTCGTTACAACATTGATAAAATCACAAGTTAAAAGAAAAAATCGTGCATCAACCGTTGTTTATGGACCGAGTTCTGACTGCAACATTTTATCCGTCATGCTGGTACTTTCAAATCATTAAACTTCTCGGAACATAATTCTTTTGTGTTAAACATCTCACGTTTGTCGTAAAGTGGCAATATTGTTCGTTCGTCAACACCATCCTGGTGAGTACGCATTTTTAAAATATTTTGGTGAAGATTCTTTTATCGGCGGAAGATCAATAGCGGGAATAGCCTCCTCTTCTAGTTCTCTCAGTCGGGTCATCATTTCATCCACTTTTTCAGGCATTTCTGCACTTAGATCACTTCGTTCGGTCGGGTCGTCTGCAAAAGACAAAATTAAGTATGACGACTTTTCACTATGTTTATCATTTCTGTTCAAAACTCTGTAGATTCTGCGGTATTATGCTCTACTAAATTGGCATGTTGTCCTTAAGTATATATTGGAACTAGTATTCAGATCTCAGCATCATATACTCCACATTTTAAAGGGAGAGGTCGTGCCGTCTGCGGCTGCACGACTTTCTCGTTGAAACATTGCCTCTTCCCAGAAATTGACTACGAATGCCGTGAAAATCTAAAGCAAGTTTCCTGTTATAATGAAAGCACATTCATCTATTCACTATACCTTATCACTAACAAAGGTAGAGCCGATGCGATGTGTGAAGTTACCTTCATTTTTTTAGTGTGTTTCACAACTTAATAATTTTAACCTGCGCTGCATCGGGTATATACGA
>LD358722.1:13344-37207 GCA_001465055.1 Ptychodera flava | reverse complement strand
TGAAATTTAGTTCGCTCCGATAGGAACTTCGTGTTCAACATCAGCTAGACTCCGCGACCGGCCGGACTGACAACGGGTTCCTTTATATAGGCTAGTTTGATGGTGATGACTCACACGGAATTTCCCGTACATGTATAAACATGTTGTGTGACTCAGAAGGGAATTTCCCTGCTTAGTTCAGGACAATGCACTGTTGCGCATGCGTGAGTTCGTATATAGGTCAGGGTCACACTTTAGTTACATGGATGGTTAATTTTTCCTTCGCTTCATGTAGATAAATGAATAAAATGGGGTGTAAAATTCTTACTTCATCCCAGTTGTCCACGCTTTCTTTACTACTTACTTGGCACTGTCTATTCCGATGGACTGCAGAGTGTCACTGGCGGAGCTGACGCCATCGAGCTGTACAGAGTAGAACAAATTCTGCGTTCCCCTATCGGAATGTACTTGCGCTAGTTCTTACAAAGTTCTTACGCTAGTTCCTTCCTGGTACTTACGCAAGTACTAACATAGGTAATTACGAAAGTTATTCAATAAGTACCATGGAGCAAGTCTTAATTTCTTGAAAGTAGAAAATTTATGTTTATTTTTATCCCATCCACCTGACCAAGTATTTATCATGTATTGTCGTAAGTAATGTTCGCTTATTGCATCCTTGCGGGCTGTATGTGGATGAGGTGGTACCTCGGATCCTTCCCTCCGGAAGGTACATATTAAGTTTGCAAGATCTTCAAAGCGACTTCTCATGTTGCCATGGTCCGTTCTTTCAAGCCCCCCTTGTTCAGCTTTATCGATAAGTTGTGGCTGAAGTATAATGTACACAACTGACATGAGCCATAGACAAATAACTCCGCAGTCTTGGTCCGTCCCCTCCGGAACACGTTCCGCTAGGGGCACCATCCCAAGTGCCTGTAAGTCAAACGGAGCATTATAAGCACACACTGTTTCACAAGCATTAAGAAGTTTGTGTAGGTTCTTGAGTGACACCTTGGGCTATTCTAGTTGTTCTTGATTAGGTGGATAGTACGCTATTCCAAGTTACTCCTCTTCAACATCATCTATCAAAATTCCCTGGCTGCCACTGCTATCACGACAGCCGCCCAATGCAATTCCAAAATCAAAAACCTGTGGAAAATCTACTGGGCCTACTGTCTCTGTATCAATTGTTGGGTTAAGTATATGCTTGAGAAGGGAAGACGTAAGTGGGCCACAATCACTAACTACCAAACATGGAAGTCTGTAGTCATTACAAATTTCTAAGAAAGTCCGTTTGAACTGCTTATGAATTTCTTCTAGTTCTTTTAAGGCAGACTGGGCCTCTATTTCATATGGTCTGGCTCGACTCAACACATTCTGCTTGCAATATTCCCAAGGCATGTCTTTGAATATGATAATGAAACTGTGTAAATTGTCAAATGCCGATGAAACCACCTTTTTTTCTTGTGACTGCATGGAAACACCTCTAATTCGAGAAAAAGTCACATGTTGAATTATACTTGAGTCACAAATGATGTAGTCCATTGTGCCAGCCCCCTTCCGCGCCTCATATTGTAAACTAAGAGTATGTTCTATATACTTATTCTGAAAATCGGCACTCTCCACTTTTCCATCATAAAAGTCAGCAATGGTACCAGAAAAAGTGGCGTCAAATTCTGGTATGTGAGTCCAGGGGTACCTAAGAAATTTTAGTTTTGATAGTGAAACGGATGCCATGACTATGCACGCAGTTGTTTTGACCCAGGGTCTAGGTAGTCGCTTCGGGAAAAGTGATGTCGTGCCGGATTATCCAGAAGCTGTGATGAAAAACAAAACGTTTTGACTAAAATTCCGCCGTTGGTGGCGCTAACAACATGGCAGCTGACAAGTCAGATGCTGGCGACGGTAAGAATTTTATGCCATATCTTTATTAGCTTGGTGTTGAAGATTGTTTAAAGTATCCCATACAGTGTAAAATATGTTAGAAAATGTACCAGGAAAGTTTCTGTGTTCAATTTTGAATAATGGCCGAGAATTCAGTGTTCCCGTGTCAGTTCACTCACTGAGTGGTAAACCTCCTATACCTCACAGTAACATGCATTACAGTATTGAGTACATGTAGCTCAATGGAGGTACGATGTGGATGATTTTTGGAACATGTTACTCGCTCTTGCTTGGTTTTGAAGATCGTTTAAAGTAGCTCATACAGTGAAGAAGATGTTAGAAAGTGTACCAGGAAAGTTTCTGTGTTCAATTTTGAATAATTTCTGAGATTTCAGTGTTCCCGCATCATAGTCAGTGCAGTGTAGGTTCACAGGGCAGGCGCTAGCTGGGCCATCCATACAGGAGAGAAGAATACAGGGCACTTCAGTTTATCCAAAGTCATTTTATCAATATCTGTACCGCTTTGGATAGCCTGTTTTTAGAGTATTCAGTGTTTCATCCAGTATTGCATTAACAGGATTTTCCCCCTTTACCCAAAAATTAAGGGGAGTTCAAAGTTCATGTGTTATGCATGTGGTCAGGTCTGGCAGCAGCAAAAAAAGTATTCTTACTGATTTTATGAATACTGATACACCGTTAGTAAAATTGTCGACTTTTTCATTTGACCTGGGCAGGCTCTATAAATATGTATCATATGCAATGGCTGCATATAGCTAAGACCTTGGTTTGCATGTGGTTCTGAGAACACAAATTTCTGCATGTTTTGCCCAAGTGTGCATCAATGTATTGTCACATCTTTGATAAGCGGCAGATAAAGCTTTGAAACTTTGGCAAATTTACTGACCGTGCAACAGACCTTCTGATTCATAATAATTATTATTATTTTGTGTAAACTCCTTATATCCACATTGTCAGTTAAAGAAATTGAACCAAACTTGAAATAACATCAGGGCTGAATTAGTTATTGCTAATTACTTATTATGTAATCTTTTCAATTCATTTAGGATCATCCATTTGATACGCATATCAGAAAATGTACAGCTCGACGAAGTTGCAAGGATTGACAAATCTCCATGAGCCAGCCAGGGGAGTCACTGGTGTCAGGGTATTCCATAGAGTCAATGAAGGACAACTTAATGCCATCATAAGACATGGCAAAAGTGACAAGATAGAGTATGCAATTTTGACAACCTCAGCAAGACCATACTGCCTGGTGTCATTGTTACCTTTTTGAGAAGTGTATAACAAGTGACAAGATCAGAAAGCATTGTCTGGGATATGTATAATTTCAAATTATGTGATTGTTGGATATTCCCCTCACCATTCCATATGTATCTAAGTGACCTTGTCTGTGTTTCAGTGTGTACAAAGAAAAATGGACACAGTTAAACTGTATAGTTTTTTAACAATGTAATAGTTTAATATATATTTCACATGCATTTTATGTGTAATCATAAAAATAAATCAATAACTCAAAAAATATTTTCACTTTGAACAAACAACAATAAATATTTACTGGAAGCGTAAACATCAATATGTCCCGTATAAACTTTACATAACAGAAGACATATGTGGTAGAGTTTTCCGTAAGTAAACATTGCAACAGGAAGAAGGCTAATCTTCTCACTGGTCATTGTGCTATGTTATGAAGGAGCTTTGAGGCAATCTTGTATTCAAAGGTTACAAGTGACAATGCTTTTCACTGATATATGTATATGTACTCTTGAGTCAGCAGTTCTGCACTTTTTTATGATTTTAACTATTTTGTTTCAGTGTCAAATACACTTTTTTGATCAACTCCCAAAAGCACATGTTGACACCGTCTGATATAATCTGGCTTGTCAACAAAGTGTCAATATGTGTAAACTCTACTGGGTTTTTGATTGCATTCTAACCCAGACTAGAATACAACTTTCAACAACAACAATACAGTCTATACAGAGTACACACCGAGTTGAAAAGATGGATAGTGCTAATAGGTGTTACACATGCTTTTCAGAGAAGAACAAAGAAAGTGTATGAAATGTGACTGGAACTTTAAAACACCAAATATTGGGCATGTAAACATCCATGCATAACTACAGCAAAACGTTTAAGATGTTTTACTCAATAAAGAGAATTAAAGCTACTGTAACTTTTGAACAGTCAAAAGAAATAGAGACTGTCATATTTGCAACCAAAATAGACTTCTTAAAAAATAAAACCTGCATTTGAATAAATACCTTTCTTTCTAAAACTACAACTACTCGAATCAATATGAAAAGAAAAAACAGGATAGTGTGAATTTGAGATCCCTACAGTACTCTCTTGAAATATCACACTGTAAAATATTGTTTATTAACCATGATGATAATTTTAAATCAAGTCATTTTCAATCAACTTTCATAATGTCATTGACATACAATACAACTCAATATTCTGTTCTTCAAGTTCAAATGAAACATGTATACAGCAATTCATAAGGAATGTAAAAGACAGTTACTGTCAGGTTGGCTAAGATTTGCACATCATTATTATCATTGAAACAGCTTAATAAAATGTACATGTTAAGATATCATTGTTTCTTAAATGTTCTTTATACTGGACTTTTGAATATATCTTAAATACCTTATCAATCAGTTCCAATAAACATATCGCCAATGACACTTGGCTCTATTGGCTCACATTTGGTTCAACTTGGCAAACCGGAGTGAGTATACTTAACTAAGTTTACACCTGGGAACATGCATACCAAGAGATACTCTCTTGTCTTCCCCCGTCGACTCTTTCTGCCAAATTAGTTTTATCACTTGTTCCAGCAACTGCCTCATCTGAAAAATCTCGAGATTCCACACTGGGTCTACCTCTGAAGAGTGCACGGGGATCCTCACAGCAACACCTTCGATGTCAGCAAATAATTTCATGGCATCTGATGTAACATGACAGGCAAAAAACAAAAGTAATCTTATTATACAACTGAAAAAAATCCTTAGAATTTTTGGTCGTGTACAAGTAGTGCTGCATATTGGAGAATGGAAATTTCTGAGGCAAAACATCAAAATATTGTCGACAATTAACACAAATTTGCTCAACTTATTTGTTACACTGTAAAAAATTGACACACAATTAACGTTAGGAGAAAAAGATAATAAAATCAAAAGTGACAAATTGGTCAGTGATTATTGATTCACCTGCGATGGTAACGATTGTTGGAAATAGTGAATGAATAAAGTGCGAATGCAATGTACACTGAGTTCACACAAGGGAAATTAGCAGAGGAGCAGTGGGTTTTACTCGGACTCTTGACATGAAATTCCTCTTTCTCTTCAGTTCTACATGTCATCATCATTATTATTCGAAAAGTAGCCCAAGATCATGAAATTTGGAAGCAAGATCAAGTAACATGTTCCAAAAATCGTCCGCATCGTACCTCCATTGAACTACATACCGGTATATTCATGCAGTACTGTAGTGCATGTAAGGTATAGGAGGTTTACCACTCAGTGAGTGAACTGACATGGGAACACCGAATTCTCGGCCATTATTCAAAATTGAACACAGAAACTTTCCTGGTACACTTTCTAACATCTTCTACACTGTATGGGATACTTTAAACAGTCTTCAACATCAAGATAATAAAGATATGGCATAAAATTCTTACCGTCGCCAGCATCTGACTTGTCAGCTGCCATGTTGTTAGCGCCACCAACGGCGGAATTTTAGTCAAAACGTTTGGTTTTTCGTCACGGCTTCTGGATAATCCGGCACGACATCACTTTTCCCGAAGCGACTACCTAGACCCTGGGTCAAAACTACTGCGTGTATAGTCATGGCATCTGTTTCACTATCAAAACTACAATTTCTTAGGTACCCCAGGAGTCGACCATTCGTGGAGACCCGTGTCACAAGCTGCTGCCAAATTTACTGCATCATAACTCTTACCACTTCCAGTTGGACCATTTATGAATATGAATAACATTTTTGTGATATCTATATCTTAGAAAATTTTTTTTTTAAATAATTTTTTACAAAGATATATTACGATAGGACAATGCCAATCCTTTCTATTTCAGATGCAATAAAAATACTGGAAAGTGGAGAAAACGATCAAATCAGTGATGGAGGTAAATTAATATTTGGTGAATGTGTAGATCCTATTATATATGTAGACGACGACCTAGAGTTAGAAGTGATTTTTTCCAATTGGGCCAAATATGGATCCAAAGATCCTGCCACATGTGATGAAATTTGTGTGTGTTGGTGACCGAGTCTCCAACAGTTTACCGATCTGATAGTATCCCGTACCTTAGGTGAAAGTTTCGATGCAAGCACCGCTAAAAGCTATGCTGCAAGCCTGGCCTCTCACTTCAAGAATACCCCAGTATTATTTTACAATCCTTCTTAAGTGTATCAGAAGCGAGGGAGTGATACACAAGCAGTTAAATATTTTAAAGTTCGGTTTAAAAGAGTGGGGAATCATAATGACGATTTCGCTACATGCATTGATATAGTTCAAGAAATCGACTGTGGCTTTAAAACATTGAGCCGATTACCAGCTAGAGAAAATCCTGCCATTGTACCTCGTTATATTAGAAAAGGTAGTAAGATAGAATTGTTGGCATTTAAACCATGCTTATTTAAGTGTAGTCTTTCTTTCACTATAGAGGGGTTATTTTGTGTCACACCTTATAAACCAGAAATTCAAGACGAGGAAGAACCAGTCGACTTAGAAAGATTAGGCGAAATATATAAACAAATAAATGTCGACAAAGATATTATAGTGGATTTTGATAACCTATCATAGAATATTTATTTTTTAAAAATTTTTTGGGATAGTATATATGATAAAGATTATGATGGATGAGAATATTGTTATTAGGCGTCGCTTTCGAAAAGCATTCAACAGTGCAGTTTTAGAAAAAGATTTTCCCGAAGTTAAGCGAGTCGAGGACATCGCCACTATCGACATTTAAGGCATGGTCAAAGAAATAAAGATGTCCTCTGTTTATACAGAAATGGAAGTCAAATTAAAAAATCCAAAAGATCAAAGTGTGCAAACTCGTACATACTATGCTAACTATGAAGGTTTATATACAAAAGAGGTAGAAGGATCGGAATCAGACATAAAACAACAATTAATAGATCACTACGACCATATGCTTGATAAAACTGAAAATGTTAGGGGTTCTGGTCTCGTTCTCGAGGAGATACTTAATTTTGAAGTAAAACTAGTAGACATTCTACGTGGGGCCGGCCCTTCGGGAACGCCCTGCCAGAACGGTTCCAAAGGGGAATGGGTCCAACTGCCCCAATGGTTAAAAAATAAGCATTGTGTGAGCGATCTGATTCTACCTAGCAGAAGTGAGAACTGCTTCCAGTATGCAGTCATTGCAAGTATAAAGTTAGGTGAGGAAGAGTTTCGCAAAAAGAAATGTGGTCAGACTAGAAGGAACTGGAAGACGTACGTTCCATTTATGGTTGATTACTGTTGGGATGGAATACTATTTCCTACTTCAGACAACCTGACTGTGTTTAAGCGCTTCGAGCAGCGAAATCCGGGCACGAAACTCCAAGTATTTCAGATCTATAATAATGATCCCGACCCGTCCAGCATAACTGTCTTGTATAGTGGTTGATCTTTGGCTCCGCTAGGGCAAGGAGCACAGATAGCAAATATCTTACTGATAGTCGGTGCCGGAGACGACCCTGCGGGTCACTTCGTACCCATCACTGCATTATATCTTGTTTATAATTCTCAAAATAATCGTAAGAATGTGCACAGACGGAAGTGTATTTGTAAGGGTTGTAAGCGGGGTTATGCGTCAACAGAAGAATTGGAAATACATCAGGTGTACTGTGGGACAGACACCGCCCAGCCAGTTTTTCCTAAGGAAGTTTGTCAATTCGAAGGCCACCGGATGAAGGTGGTTTGCCCCTACATTGCGTATGCAGATACTGAGGCAATTACTGAGAAGGGCACCAGCCTGCACATTCCAATTTGTCTTTCGTATGTTATGATTGAGCGATGGTCACCCCTACCCGACAGTAAGCCGAAAATTTACCATAAAAGAATATTCACAGGCCTCTCCTGTGTTACAGAATTTCTAAAGGATATGAAGAAAAGGGCTGAGAATTATTCGAAATCGTATTATTGGAAAGTCATGCCGATGAAAGATCCTGCCATATATGGCAGTCCAGACTGTATTGCATGTGGTGTGGAACATGCCACACATCGGGTAGGAATAAAGGATGAGCTTCGCACTACTTTTTATAGTGAAAAGTTTCGCCCATCAAGAACCATTCCTATCTACTTTCACAACCTCAAGGGGTACGATGGTTCTTTTATTTTGAATAAGTTACATGAAATAGATGTTGACGGTGGTCCAGAGCCCAAAATCATAGCTAAGACGGGCAATGGAGGAATTATGTGTCTTATGAAAACATTTATTTTTCATGCTTCAATTGTTGTGGGCGGAGAGTGGCCGAATAAGAAGAGGGAGACAGTGAAACCTTTCCTTTCGATAAAGTTCATGGACAGTGCTCAGTTGATGTCTGGATCGCTAACGAAGTTCGCAAAGACTGTGCTAGAGGATGGATGGACGGCAGTACCACTTTCCTACCCACACATTCAGCGGGCGAAAGGTTTCTTCCCGTACGAATATTAAGATTCTCCCGAGCGATTGGAAGAAGGGAGTCTCCCAGAGAGAGAAAAAAATTCATAGCGAACTGATGGAAGAGGGGATTTCGGAGTCCGATCATGAACATGCATTGCGAGTATGGGACGAAGTTGGGTTCCGGACGATTAAAGATTATATGGAATTCTATTGTAAGACTGATGTTCTCCTTCTTGCGAATATATTCGAAAATTTCCGTGACACATATTTAGAAGCATATAAGTTAGACCCAGCTCACTATATGTCAGCGCCCGGCTTGACATGGGATGCTATGTTACTTTACACGGGTAATAAGCTTAAGCTCATTCAAGATGCTGAGCAGATGAATTTCATTCAGAGGGGAATTCGGGGTGGTATCAGTCAGTGTAATACTCATTACTTACAGACAAATCATCCGGCTTATGCGACAGACGAGATAAGTGGGAATTACGATCGGAGAAGCCGCTGTCCAAAATAAAATATCTTGATGCCAATAACCTCTATGGATGGGCAATGAGTCAACCAATGCCAGTGGGGGGACTTCATTGGATGACGAACGAAGAGTGGCTCGAGTGCATTCTGAAGGGGGAAGGCGGAGCAGGATTGGAATGGGGCGCTGGCGCTAGATTTCCACCCTCTTTTCTAGAAGTAGACTTAGAATACCCTACCGAATTACATGAAGAACATAGTGACTTACCTCTCGCACCACATCACTACGAATTACTGAGGCAGGGTATTCGACTGATTACGAGTCCTAAGGACAGAGAGAGATACGTCTTACATTACAGGTTACTCGAATTCTATCTTCAAAAGGGGATGCGACTGAAAAAATGATTCATCGGGCACTTGCCTTCGAAGAGGCACCGTGTCTCGCGGAATATATTGACTTTAATACTAAAATGAGGGCATAGGGTGAGATAGACTTTGAAAAGAATTTCTATAAGCTGATGAATAATGCGATGTTCGGCAAGACAATAGAAGATGTTCGAAAGTATAGAGACTTTAAATTTGTGGCAGGTCACGGTAGTACCGATAGTGGTCATAAAAAAATTCAGAAGTATAATTCAAAGATGAAACATTTAACTATCATAACTAGTGAAGAGGATGGTCCACATTCATGTGACAGTACCCTTCTGGAACTAAAAATGGATGAACACCGATATGTAAAACCAGTTTTCATTGGCGCAGCAGTACTCAAACTTTCTAAGCTGCTTATGTATGAGACGCATTACTTTCAAAAGCGGTTCCCTGGAATACAATTAGCCTACATAGATACTGACAGTTTTATTTACAGTGTACCCCTTCCCTTTCCAGGCTCACGCATCAGCACTTTCAATGATATAGTCTGAGAAGATGTGGAAAAGAATGGTAAGGAAACGATATATGATACTAGTCGGATGAACTGCTGCGCAGTAGGCGCAGATTTTCCAAAGATTAATAAAAAGGTGATAGGTAAATTTAAAGATGAGTTGAATGGAGAACCTATTCTTGATTTTGTTGGCATTCGCTCAAAAGTGTATGCTTTTCGGACTCCAACTTCGGAGACGAAAAAATAAGGGGATAAAAGATGTTTGTGTTCGTAAACATTTGAACTTTGAAGACTATAAGGATCTGTTTGAAACTAGTGCATTCCGAAGGAAGGAGACTGAGCGGGCACAATTTGTACAGTTTGTACGGAAAAAACCCTGGTGAAATCCGCAGTGAAAAGCGTTGTAAAATCATGATGGCGCCAAATGATATCAAACGTGTACAGTTATACAATCCAGACACGGGTAAATGGCTGGCAGAAACATGGCCGATAGGACGGAGTTCCCCTTCGGAACGCTAACGGAGTTAACTTTCATAACCATTTAAACCGTACAACCTCATGTGACGCTCGAGCGGAGGACTACATCCTTCCTGTTTTTGAATTTCTAGTGCCTGCTTGAATATATCCCGAATAAGGTCTGAGGCGTGTTCCGAAGGGGCCTCTTTCTCTTCTTCTTTCTTTATAGATGCAGCAGTTTCTTGTATTTGTGTAAGCAACTGTTTATATTGAACGTAATAATGTTTACACTTTTCTCGCCTTTTTGATACTCCAGTTTTTCCTTGTATTACATCAATAACAACACCTGGTATAGGAGTTAAAGCTAACAGTACCAGAACTGTTGGAATGACTGCTATGACGGCTGAACCTACAAGAATTCCCTTAGTAATATTAAGGGCAATATCAATTCGGCCCATCAATTTGTAACTACGGCGATACACAGCACTAGTTCTTTCTATGTAATCAGCTAACTGTTCAACGCTTTCAACAACTGAGACGTGCATTTTTTTTACTGTATATGTAAGGGATGATAAAAAATAATTGTAATAATATAGAGAGTCAATATGGCAACAGGAGGAGAAGATATACCACTCTAGGATTTCGATGAATTTAATACTAATTTGGATGCTGCTGCTGCTGATGTTACTGAAACATACTTTATAGACGACAATAATGCCCTTGCAGAAGCCGACACTTTCGAACCTAGCACACGCTACAGCTCAAGCGATAGCCCTCAGGTGGATCGTTTGACTGAACTTAGAGTAGATAAAAAATTAAGTATGATTAATCAATTCTTAAAGGTGAATAAGATTACTGATCCGGATACACTAAATGTATTGGCTACTGATTCTGAGATTAGGGATGGAAAGCTGTATTATAAAAACCTCTAGCTGTCAAAAGATAGAGGAGGTGGATTTTATAAGCTCTCCACATTAACGAGAGAAAAAGGAGGACATGAATTTATGAAAGATTTATTCGGGGGTCGCTCTAGCGCAGCGCCCGAATATGTGAGTCTTACATTGCTGAAGATGTAAAAAAGGATAGAATACCGGCTGAGAAGATGACGCCAGAAGACATGGGTATATACAAAGATGAACTGACATTCTTACTGCAATATGCTAACGGTAATGCACATAAAATACAAGCTTTTGAAAATAAAATAGATTAATGGAACAATCTAAACCCTGAATATAGAGCTATTAATGATGAATTAAGGATTGCGAATATGCGTATTAGTGAGCTTAACAATGAAAGAGTTGAAATAAGGCTAGAGAAAAGAGAAGTTGAAAACAGTTAAAGGAAATTCCTGAAACACACACCCAAGCAAAAGAAAAAGCTGAAAAACTACTGGCTGAACTCATAACAAGAGAAGCTAAAGTTGTTGATCGAATTGAATGTGAACATGATAAGATCAGTGGGGCACGTGAAAGACTGGCTACGACCAGGTCTCTTCATGATGCAATTTCCGATCCAGAATTGACACTAAAGCTGAAGCTGACAGATTTATTTAAACGAAATGGTATTACAATTGCTGCAATACTGACTGCCCTTGGAATGACAATATCAACAATTGCCCTGGCTGTGACTAAAGGGAGAGGGGGATCAGCTGGAACTGGTGGCTCTGGAGCAAACAATGGTTCAGGACCACCCAAAGTATACACAAAAGCGAAGGAAATTGAAAAGCAATTTGGTGAATGGTCTAAAACCTTGGCGGCAAAAAGTGCTGCTGCAATACCTGGTTTAGTTGGTTCCCTTGTCAGTTTTCTATTAAAAACAGCTGGATCGGTTGTAGGATTCGTTGGAGAACAGCTATGGATAGTTTTAACTGGTTTAACATTAGTAATAATAAATAAAATTTTGTATTGATATATGATCCCTACGGAATCGCCATGTTTGGTGAAAGAATATTACAAAGTTTCTTTCTAAAAATAAAGACCTCTTTGGTTTCTCTGTCAAATTGGAATGGTGTAAACTCCGGCGGGTAAATCATCATATCGTTTGAGCAAATCCAGGTGTGAGACGCAAAGATGATAATCTATATCATAACATATTAGCTTTCGTGAAGGGATGCCAAAAGACTAACTTCTTTAAGCGTCTAGAATTCATAAATGTCTTTCAGGAGGCAGAGGATGACCAGGAGTTTCATCATATACAAGAATAATGGGTTCTTCGACTTATTCGCGATCGATTTATCTTTCAGTCAGATGGAAATACTTATGTGAAGATGTGATTTATTTTACTTTATCTGTGAATTTTTTCTTCTACGTTACTATATACAATACACAAAGTTAAAATGGGACACGATAGACCATTATTACCGACTTTCAGTAACCGAATACCGCAGGAAACGAAGGCAGAAAGGACCCATCATGTAGTAACTCATAATCCAAGTAATGCACAGCCAGGCAAGAGACTTTACGTAAAATGTCCAAAGTTAGAAAGCGGAGTAGTCCTAGTTCCAGATACTTTCGATTTCATTTTTGATCTCGTAGTAACGGAACATGAAGATAACCGAGTAGTACAAAATGTTGCAAAAAATATAATCGAGTGTATGGTCCTAAAATTTAAGGGGAAGAAACTTCTTGATCTAAGTAACTAACACCTCATTAAATGCTATTGTGATCTCTTCAAACATAAAAAGGAGAGAACAAACATGACGCTTTATGGAATTCAGAACAAAAATCTGAGAAAATTAAGGAGTGGTGCGGCCGATGCAGATCCTGTCGTCGTGGATGATCATTTACTTTTCTTCACATATAAAACAAAATATGCCATTCGTCCATCTAATCCTCTCATAACAGGCCATGGGGTTGCATATCCGGCGGCGTTAGGGAGTCATATTGAATGGGAAATTATGCTTGCCCCCGTCGCCCAATTACTTGTCAGTAATCATGCTACTACACCTAATTATAAATTGGAAAATTTAGAGATGGGTATGAAACAATTAATGATGACACCCTCGCGAGAGATACTGCTGGGTTTTACAACAATGGAAAAAGTTTTCTCTACGAACATGTGGCACACTTTAGAACAATCCCATTCAAAGAATCAGATACCACTATAAATGAAAATATTAATGTGCCACGTCGTAGCATGAGAGGTATATTAATACTCTTCACTAAAGATCAGAATCATTCAGAACTGAATAGCGAACTTTTTATAAATCCTGCCATTGAATCCGTTTTTGTCACTTTTGAGGGTATGGCGAACAAAATTTATGCACAGACGATGATGCCGATAGATTTTTGGTCTGAAACACGACGGTATTCTGCTGAAGATAAAAATTGGTGTGAAATTGACATGGATGAGGTTGATTATTTGAAGAATAAATTCTGTCTATTTATTGATCTGCGTAGTTTTAAAGATATTGCATTTTATGGAAATGGACTAAGAGTAATTAATACAAAGGATGGTGTGCAACTAAAAATCAGAAAAATGGATACATCAGTGAAGGGTGTCAATGCTCGCGATGATAACATATTTGCTCACATTTATGTCATAAGTGATGCAATGGTCTCTGTTGAGAATAGTAGATTAAAGTCTATATTAAATTAGTGGAAATGAAAATTGTCTCTGAAGGGACTCCCGAAAAACTCCGCAGAAGCTGCAGAATATCCAACCTCAGTCATGACATCACAGGCTGCTAAGTGACAGTCCCTTCGGAACCGTAACCATAGGGTTCCGAAGGTAATGCTAAAGCAGTATTGTGCAAGACACGGTGAATAGACTCCGTAGGGGAAAATACTAATGTAAGTGTTAATGACTAACGACGACTCTGTAGTGTTCCCCTATCAGTTCGGAAGGGGGGGCTCGTAGGAATAAATAAAAAGTTATATCTATATACTTACATCAGCTAGAATGTACTCCGTATACTTACTGGTAGTCTGGTCATCGACTGACTGACAACACTGGGAAAAACCCCTTTATATAGACGTAGTTCGTGTTCCGTAGGGACTCAAACGTGCATGTCTATACATGTCGTGTCACTTTACAATATGTGTGTTTATAAATAGCCCTAATGGAATTTGTTGCTACATGCCACGGAGTTCCCCCTTTGGAATGCTTCAGAGTTGTTATTAGATCAACGATCTGTCACCTCACTGCGTACGCATCATTGTGCGTTGCTATGGCTACGCACACTGGTGTTCGAAGAGGGCTACAGGGAGGGGAATTTCCTTCCCTCCCTGTAGCTATTTCGAGTAAAATGGTGAAAAAAATTTATCACAAACAACAATAAGTTCTTACTACTTTTGTGGAATCCATGATGAGACACCGGTGAATCTATAGTGCCTTGACCCTGGTCAGGTGATCTGGGTCCCCGGTAAACCGATTCATTGATTGAGTTTCGGAACCAAAAAAGGGGTTCCTTCATCGGTCGCTCTCTTGCTTTGTATCCCCTCCGCTTGGTTGTGTGATAAAGTCATCTTTGTCCTCAAAGAGGAGAAGCCAGATTCGTTATTGAGAAAGTTAGTCACTATCGACTGACTCTGTAGTGAGCGATCCAGTGTGTGATATCATATTATAATTTACATGACCCAGCATCGACTGGATTGTCTCGACGCTTATATGGATTTTTGTTTTAGGGCATATCTTGAGCATTACTAGTGGTTGTTGTGTTAAAAGTAAATATTGCACTAATCCATCAATGATTAGTTAGTTTTCGACACTTAGATAGCTTATGCGAACTTTTGGTTTTGTGTCAATTTTTCATGACTTTGTCATAGATTTCGGATCGATATTTGTGCTTGTTCTCAGGTGTTTGAAAACCATGTTGTGAAAGGCTGTTTCTGAAATACCACATTTTATTTCTCTGTTTTTAGCCATGCCCAGATTTCATGGTTCCGGTAACAGTATTTACTGTAGACGGCCAATAGATAACTTTGTTTTGAGGAGAATATTCTTTATTTAATTCAAGAAGCCAACTTTAATTAGTTATATGGCAGCTTTCAAGTTTTTGATTCACTTTGCCGGATAGACATGTATTCACTGTATATATCCGGTAGGCGAACAATTATTACTGACGATTAAAAATTAACAGCAGAGTTGGTGTTGGAGAATAAAACAATCTTTGGGTAGATGCGAGAAAAAATGTCACACGCTATTGCTATGCGTGAAGGAAAAAACCGACACATTTTCAAGTACTTGTAAGTATAGTTGTTCCCGCAACCGATGTTGCTACTTGTGACGTTGTCGCCAGTGGTACTGGGTACAATCTAAATGCGCATGCATCTACTAATGATCACCACTGTCGCCGCCGCTGCAGTCAGTGCCCGGTGTTGTCGCCAGTGGCATGGTGTTTAATTATTATAACATTAGAACCATTGGATAACAAAACCAGATGTGAACTGAATGTGCTCACGTGTTTACAGCAGGTTCATTAATAGTAGAACGTTTCACAGAGCAATCGGATATATGTTATATCATTATATGTAGCAGGTTTCATCACCTTTTGCACAGTACTCTCCGAGTAAAATTACTAATTACAACACTCAATTTAATATGCAAATGAGCTGCTTATTAACCTGACACTGCTCAATGCTTCTTGGGACAATTTCGATATTTATCAAACCAACATATGTAGCATGTTTCATCAAATTTAATGCTGTAATTTTGGAGTAATGTCACTAATAACAAAGTTCATTAAATATGCAAATGAACCCTTAATTAACTTGACACTGCTCAATATTTCCTGGCACAATTATATATTTATCAGATCAGTATCTGTAGCAGGTTTCACCAAATTAGGTGTCCGTAATTTTAGGGTTATGTACCTAATTACAAAGTTCATTAATATGTAAATGAACTCTTTATTGACTTCACATTACTAAATGCTTTACAAGACAGTCAGGTATCTGTCGGATCACTATCTGCAGCAGATATCATCAAATTTGGTGCATTTATTCCGGAGTTATATGACTAATAAGAAAACTTCATAAAATATAATCAGAGCTATTTATTAACTTGACACCTCCCGATGTTTCTAAGTACAGTAAGATATATATATCATATCAGCATTTCTTGCATGTATCATCAAATTTGGTGCAAAATTTTCAGAGTTATTTCACTTATTAAAAAAGTTCATTAAATATGCAAATGGGCAGATAATTGACATGACACTCACAATATCATCATACTGTTCTGACATTGTCATCTGTCAAACGTTTCATGAAATTTTGTGGAGTATTTCTTGATGTATGTCGACACTGTCATTACTGTCTCCATAGGGAAACCATTATATGAAAAAAAGATATTGTATAAGTTCATTAATATGCAAGCCACACTAACCAAAATCTAATCAGTTCTTGAAAGTAGCATATAATACCTGTGTACCAAATCTGACTTGAATCTGTTCAGGCGTTTTTGAATTATCGTGTAAACACACAGATAGACTGACCGACAGACAGACAAACACACTTACACACACACACATGGGCAGACAGACAGACATCGCTATTACATTAGCTCACGTGTGTGAACACGTGAGCTAAAACGTTATCTTTTTACATTGAATTACCTAGCTATCAGGCCTTTGATTCTGAAGATGTGAAAAGTGAAAGGGACCAAAATATTTTCAGGTTCCCCTCCTCTCATAATAGAATTAAACTATCAAGTCACCCCTATACTACCCTCAAGAATTGTCGAAACCCCCTCACCATTTTTGTGCCTAAGAATAGATTTGATTTTGTGACAGGGGTCGTAATCGGCAACAGAACCAAATCCACAGCTATAGCTGCCGATATCTAATCCCAGCGGAGCAGGATCGAGGATAAGATCGGCAGGGGATTCAAATTGCACTACACCGGCCATGACTCCCCTTGAGGCATTGCTTGTCAATCGACATGCCCTCGCTATGCAGAGCTAATATGTCACACAGAGCTAGTGTTTGGACTCGCTCAAGGCCTGGCCCCTTGCCTGCTACGCATTGTGACGCAAACAATAATACTTGTTTTAGTGTAGTTTAAATGGGCCGCATTCCAGGCTGTTAGTGGGACGGTCCTGGGACGACCTAACAGTTGATCTCAATAGGCTTCGACCTAAGTTTGATCGTTGGCATGTGGATGGCCTTCGTCAACAAAGCTATTGTTCTCGCCAATGAATAGCAACAATGGAAGACAAAGTACAAAGTTTTTGCGAATGGTGCGGGACAGCAGGCCTAAAGGACAATACACATGATGTGCTAACTACACAAGGCATCCTATTGACAGATGTCCTGAAGTGCTTCAACAATCAACACATCATCTGACTTACCTGCCTATCAGCCAACGCGGACTGCTCCGCAGGGCATGGCTAAACTTAGATGCAGACCAGCAAAAGGCACCTCAAGACAAACCTGCACACGGACCAGAAATATCAAGGGTAAATACAAACCAGTAGCCTTGTTCTCTGTGAGCTGGTGCAGCCTGCTACTCTGGCTTTGGAAGAGAAAGGCTTCACAAACTGAGCCGACTCTTGCTGAGCCAGGCCATACAAGGGTGCAGCCAGTGAGGGGTTTTGAGAGAGTCTCAGCTTCCCTTTTGGCAAAGCAAGTGGCAACTCTATGCATCAGACTGTGAGGTCGCAAGACCACATGTGTGTCATGAGGCAGTAGGGGCAAAGGGCCACCTTCATGTGTGTGTTTAGAAAACACTTGCTGTTGTATTATGTTTTTCACTACTCCTGTCAATAAACCCAATTCATACCAATATAATCGACACCTGTTTGAGGTGTGTAACAATTTCTGGAGGCACCACTGGGATCGAATTAGATATTTGTCAGGATAAGCAAGACCTGCTACACGGCACAGACAGAGTGCACAGTAAACTGTAAGTGTGATTTAATTGTTGTACCTTGAAAAGACAAGAATATCAAGATGGCAGATCGGGAACAGCCAGAGACTTTGCCAGAAAGTATAATGACAACAACTACGAAGATGACAATAGAACAGTTAGGTTAAGTCTATAAGTTATTGAATATACCAGGTGAATATAAGATAAAGAATGGGAAAATTGCAGCCCTGCTAGAGCTAAACAAATTTATTGGTACTCCAGGAGACTGGAATGAGGGTGCAGAAGATGGGGAATTGGTAATCATCACCGAATGGGAGAAGAACATCACAGAACTTGGGCAGAACCTTCAAACAGGTGAGGTAAATAATCCATCCCAAAATGGCAGCCAGCAAGATAATTCTCAGGGAACCGCCCATCAAAATGGCAACATCGGAACTTCGGGTGTGGCCCCTGGACAGTCATGTGATCAGCCAAAGCCTGCCAATTCTGTGTCCACTGTTGTTCATATGAAAGACTTTAGGATTGAAGGTTAACTTGAGGAGCCACATAATTAATCAAGTGGATGATGGTAGTAACAAGGGGTACAGTGATAGGGAAATTGTCAGAGCTGTATTGCAAGCTTTGCGCAAGACAGTAGAATTTGGGAAGATGTTTCTAAGTAACAGTAATGTGACTTTTTAAGACGTGTAGAATTCTTTGAAGGATCAATACTTGCAATTGGGGATATTTTCAGAGAAATGGATACCACCATGCAGAGAAAATCAGAGACATTGCCAAACTTTGTGTACAGAGTGATAAGATTACATAATCTAATACTGGAAACTGCAATGTCTGAAGCCGAACGGAGGATGTACCCAAAGATGACAGTTGACGAGGCACTCCTGAAGGTAATCGAATCAGGAATTCGAGACCCAGACTCAAAGAAGATGGTATATCTCAAGCTAGGAGACAATGGTGAGTTGAACCAATATGAAATCTGTAAAGCGGCTTTACTTGCTCAGAAAGAAGAAAAGAAGAGCGACCTGAAGAAAAAGATAACTGCAGCAGAGGAGACTGCAACAGCCAGTGCTGCAGATGTGCAAGTAGAGAGGAAAGGAAAGAAGAAGAGCTCAAAAACACCTGCAGATAACCTGGCTAAGCAAGGTAAGAAGAAAGAAAACAGGCCAAGTTATGATGAATTAGTTTCTATGGTGAAATCAATGCAGGGAAAGCAAAATGAGGAAGAAGCGAAAACTACATCAGACACAACTGCTCGTCCCTATGCATGTGCTGATTGTGTGTGAAAGAGGGAAGACGGGATTGTAATCACTGTTTTATCAGCAGAGATACAACCCATGTCAAAGCAGATTGTCCAAGGAGGAGGACAACACAGAAATTTGGGAAACCACAGCAGGTTACCCCCACGGGACAGTGAGTAACCAACCAGCCTGAAGAGTTCAGAAGTTGTAACCACTGCCATAAGAAAGATGTAGAGATATTCTACCAGTGTTCAACATGTCATGCCGGTACATATTGTTCAAAAGACTGTCAAGAAGCACATTGGGAACACCACCGTGTTGTTTGTAATGTGATACAGAAAGTGGAGGCCCATGAAAACGTCAGATGCAGTTCAACAGAAGTACCGAAGATGTCATTTCTGTGTCATCTTGCACCAGTACGACATGATCGACAGACTGACCAAATTGATGAGAATGAAGTGTATGGTATGGTGTCGCATCCAGGGGAAGAAAGTACAAGCATTGTGGGATACTGGATCACAGGTATGTGTTATCTCACAGTCATGGAAACAGACTTACCTGAACAATGTGGCACTAAAACCAATATAAGCTCTTCTGGCAGTGGTTACAAAATTGAACATTTAAGCAGTAAACAGAACAGACATTCCTTACAGTGGTTGGATGGAAGTGGACGTTGAACTTGACACAGATGATACATCTGGTGAGCGATTGAAAGTACCTATCCTGGTAAGCAAAAGTACATCAGATTACCCCGACTATCCAATCATCGCCTATAATATGATAGAAGAAATCTGCAGGGACTACACCAAAGATTCACAAAGGGATGTGAAGGCAATTTCTGCCGCATTTCCAACAGTTCCACAAAAAGACTTGAAAGCAGTGATCAACCTAATGCAGGACAACACTGAGTTTGAGCATCACTACACTGTCAGTGTGGGAAGAAAAGGTGTAAAGATTCCAGCCAAACAGACTTATCGTGTGAAATATCAAGCACATACTGGACCCATCAACGAGCCAAGACCTGTGATATTTGAACCTGATGTCAAATCTCCCTGGCCTGATGGATTGCAAGTGCCTGAACATTTAGTCAAGTTACAGCCTGGATCACTACACCGAGTCAGTATACCAGTACAGAACACAACAAAGCATGACAATTCTCAGAAGCCGTACAGCACTGGGATCACTGTAGTTTACCAAGTCAGTGATACCACTAGAAGTTCATGAAGTTATGGAGAAAGCAGATGTCAAACAGATACAACCGGAAGTGATTACCAGGGCAACAGAAAACAAACAGACAGACCAGAGTACTGAAGACTCATGGGGCCACCTGTTGATCTTAGTCACCTGATAGAAGTCAAGCTAAAGGCAGCAAGACAGATGTTGAAAGAAGAAGCTGGAGCTTTGCCAGAGATGACAAGGACATTGGGTGTATAGAGAATTTGAAATTGCATATCAATTTGACTGATAAGGAGCCAGTGCAGCAGACTTATCAATCTATACCCCGTCCACTGTATCAGGAAGTGAAAGAATATTTAAAAGACCTCATCGATCAAGGGTTGGTAACCAAATCAAAGTCTTCATATTCGTCGCCTGTGGTCTGTGTTCCTAAAAAGGATAGGAGTTTATCATTATGTATAGACTTTCGCGAACTCAACAAAAAGACAGCCGGAGCAACAACCAATTCCCCGCATTCAGGACATCTTAGATGGACTTGGAGGGAATTCTTGGTTTTCTATCCTTGACCAAAGGAAAGCATACCACCAGGGCTTCATGGACAATGAAAGTCGACCGCTAACAGCATTTGTGACACCTTGGGGACTCTACGAATGGGTATGTATTTCCAGCTTTCCAAAGACATATGGAAGAATGTTTGGATGGACTAACTTATGTCATCTGTATTCCATATTTAGACGACATCTTGGTCTACAGCAGGACATTTGATGAACACATAAAGAATATCAGAAAAATCTTACAGCGATTGCAAGAACATGGCATAAAGCTGAAGGCAAAGAAATGTGATTTATTCAAGAGACAAATGCGCTATCTGGGGAAGATAATATCAGCAGACGGATACAGACCAGATCCGGCAGATAAAGCAGCTGTACAAGCCCTGAAGGAAAGAAAACCCTCAACGGTAGGAGAACTGCATAAACTGCTAGGATACATCGGGTATTACCGACAATACATCAAAGACTTTTCCAGAATAGCCAAACCACTGTATGAATTACTGTCAGTTTCACCAGGTGAAGGAGAAAATGACAGCACTAACAGCAAGAAGAAATCTAAGATAAAGAAAAAGGCAAAGGGTCAAGTGCATTCTGCTCAACTCATAGTGTGGACAGATCAGCACATGCAAATATTGGACAACCTGTAACCTGTTTAGTAGATGCATCTGTGATGGTCTACCCAGACTATGAGCAGCCGTATGTATGTGGGACTTGGCGCAGTATTTTATCATCGGCAAAATGGCAAGATGGTGGTTGTTATCGGTTACGGATCCAGAACACTGACACCGGCAGAGAAGAAGTACCGCCTTCACTCTGGAAAACTCGAGTTTCTGGCACTGAAATTGGCAATAACAGAGCAATTCCTTGATTACTTGTACTACGTTCAAATCTTCACTGTATACACAGAGAACAATCCACTGACTTATGTCCTTACAACAGCAAAGCTGAATGCCACTGGACACATATGGGTTGCAGAACTAGCAGACTATAACTTCAACATCAAATACCGCCAAGGGAAAGTGAATATTGATGCTGATGTGCTATCAAGAATGCCTATGAATATTGATGAATTCATGAATCAGTGTATGGAAGAACACTCCTGTGATATCGTGGAAGCAACTGTCCACTCAACCAAAGCTATCGAAACGGGCAATGCAACATGGCTGACATCAGTGACAAATAATCAAATGACGTTAGAGGAGAACATCATTAAGACTAAGCCTACTGTCAAGCCTCTGACGAAGGCAGAAATTAAAGACGCACAACAGAAAGATCCTGCAATCAATCAACTGATCGAATACAAGCTAAGTGGCCATTGACCAAGTCAAAGAGAGCGCAGGGATGAACCACAACATACAACAGCACTGATGAAAGAGTGGCATACCTTAATCATCGATAAAGACGGAATTCTGCATCGAAAGACTCCAACCAGATTACAACTCATTGTGCCCCAGCAACAGACCACTAGTCTACAAAGAGCTCCATGAAGATATGGGACATCTTGGTGTAGAACGGTAGTAACTCTGGCACAGGACAGAATCTACTGGCCCCAGATGCAGAAAGACAGAACAGTACATTACAAAACACTGCAGCTGTATCAAGCAGAAGAAACCGAATGTGATGGTGAGAGCACCACTGACAAACATCGTCACCACATCACCATTTGAGAAGAGTAAGGGAGGCTATGAGTACACTCTGGTAGTAGTCGACCACTTTACTAGATTTGCCAAAGCATACCCAACCTCCAACAAATCAGGTACAGCAGCAGCGGAAAAGATCTTCAACAATTTTATTCCACGTTTTAGATTTCCAGCCAAACTATACAATGACCAAGGTACTGAATTTGAGAATAACCTTTTTGCACAACTCCAAAAGCTTAGTAATGTGAAAGCATCAAGAACATTGCCTTATCACCCTATGGGCAACGGACAAGTGGAACGTTCACCGGACATTTCTGTCAATGTTGAAAACACCTCTAGAAAAGCAAAAGTCCAACTGGAAAGATTCACTCAACAAATTTGGTCCATGCATACAATTGTACAAGAAATGAAGCAACCGGATATTCTCCATTCTATTTACTGTTTGGAAGATCTCCATAGTTACCAATCGATGTCCTGTTTGATATCAAAGAGGACACGCATCAAGGCGACTATCTACACTATGTCGAAAAGTGGAAAAGTGGAATGCAGGAAGCATATAAATTAGCATCCCAAAATTCTAACAAGACAGCAGCGCATGGAAAGAAGTACTTAGACCAGAAAGATGAAAGTACTGAACTCCAACCAGGTGACAGAGTGCTGGTACGAAATCTGACTGAAAGAGGTGGACCAGGCAAACTCTGAGCATACTGGGAAGACAAAATCCACGTCGTGACAAAAAGAAAAGGTACGAACAGTCCGGTTTATGAGGTTAGACAGGGGTTTCATTACGTTTTGAAGTAGGGGGCCAGAATGATAAAGTAGGCGGCTTGCAGCTGCCATGACCACAAAGCAGTAGTCGTTGGGAGAGGGTCCGGAAACTCTTATGAGCTAAAATTCACTTTTTACAGCTCACAGTCACTTGAATTTCTAGTATTTTCAGGAGAATTGTCTGCAGTGTTCCAGGACAATATGTGTTCATATCATAAAAGCCATTTTCCTGGTAGATTAGGCCTAAATATGATAATTCATAATTAAAAATGATAAAATGTGGTATTGTTGACGATATTGTCAACAAAGAAAACTAAAGTCTTAGAATCTAAGAACCTCCATGCTTTTAGGAGGTAAACTATAAT
>LD358714.1:77302-95391 GCA_001465055.1 Ptychodera flava | reverse complement strand
AAACTATAAAACATGCAGGTAAAAATTATATCCAAGTCAACAGTAGCATTGACGAAAAATAATGGTTTTAAGAGACTTCTTAAAAAGAGCGAATTTCTTTATCATCCAAAGTTCGGGCGACAAACTATTCCACAGTTTAGGGGCATACACGCTAAAAGCTCTGTCACCGGATGTTCTAGAAAGTTGTTTCCCGTGATCTTTGACAGAAAAGGGATTCAATCTTACACCGACACTCCTTCTCGTATTATGTACTGGGCTATCAATTGTTATTAGTTCTGATAAGTAATTTGGAACCAATTCATCTTGATGGACAATTTTAAAAACCAAACAAAGAATTTTAAAACGGATTCGTTCTTCTACTGGAAGCCAATGTAACTCCTTGAGTATAGATGTCATATCAATGTGACGGCCCATCTTCCGTCCAGTTACCAATGTTACCAAGTTACAATATGCTTGTATGTGAGGGAATCAAAATTTGATCATAGTGGCTCAAAACCTTTCTTGCACACATAAATGTAATATTTGAGTTGCAACGTTTCAATTGCTGTGCCCTCAGGGACCATTAATTCAACTGAAGTTTGTTTCTATCACACAGAAGATACCAACTACATAGGAATTCTACAGGAACACTTTCAGAAGATTGGACTTTCAGTGCCTGACTATGAGTCTAACAAATACGGTGATAATCCCGCCAAATTTACTGCATGGGTTGACGTCTCACAAAAAGATTCAAATACAAAAAAGCGTTATCAGAGTGAAGACATGCACAGCAATGCTAAGCGTGCTAAGCATGCTGCCGCTAAAACAGCTCTGGAAGCATTGAATATTCCACTGATCAAAAATATGAAGACTGGCGATGAAAGTCCAAAGTGTCTGCAAGTTTCATCACCAAACAAAGAGAAGGAGAAGACTGCTACAGCAGTGACACTTCCTCATAAAACATCAACAATTTCACCAATAAGTAAGGACATTTCTCTAGTAGGGAAGGTTTAGGGGAAAATCAAAAGACATATGCAAATATACAGTGATATGAATGAAGATTGCCATTGTCGGTTTATCTTTTACATTAACACTACAATAAATATGCACCAGATAAACATTATGATTATCGTGTACAACTCCAAGCAGACTTAAAATGGATGTGAGGTGAAACTTAATAGCAAGACAACAATTGTTTTGTTAGAAGTTGGCTTGCTTGCTGTAGCCTGATAAACACTATGTACTGACTTAAAGTCTTTGTCACTGCTTCAGGATTGGAGTTACATATTTTTGATGATTATTGTAGTGTAAAAAAGCTACAAGACTACCATCAAATACCAAAAATATATCTGTAAGATGCTGTTTATAGATACATTGAACAAAATATACATATTACTGTTTTCATGACATATAGAATTTTTTCTTGATTTCTCAGAATGTAATCTTCCACCAGATGATGTTAATTTCAAGGGAGCACTTCAGGAATTCATCAAAAAGCAAGGAATCACGGATGAACCAGTCTATGAAGATATATTAATAAAGGAACAGACCTACACAGCCAATGTCAAGTTTAAGACAAAGTTTGCCATCCAAAGTGACAGATCTTCTAAGAGTAAGAAAGAATCTGAGAGTCTATTGGCTCAGAGAATCTTGACAGAATTGAAGAAGCCACCATCTGAGAGTGCCAAGGCTAAGCTCAATGAATTGGGTTCACCCAATCCAGTGTATGAAACCTATGAGGTTGACTGTCAGGCAAAAGTCAAAGAATTTATGAGCATTATGCTCTATGCAAAGATTACAAGCATAAATGAGATTGCAATCAAGGGGAAGGAACAGTTTACAAAAAAGAAAGAAGCCCAACAAAATGCTGCCAAAAATGCCGTCATGTTGCTCCAAAAACTTCACTCTGAATAGTGCAGCAGGTGTGATTAACTCAATCGTCCTTTAGTCCATGTACCCCACATCAATTGTTGATTACCTTAATCTTTATTTAGTGCATGTACATGATCTATTGTTGATTAACTTAATCTTTATCTAGTCCACGTGCATGATCCACTGTCTGTCTGCCTAAAGATATGTATGGTGTTTTCTGAAAATATAATTGAGGCAAATGGTCGGAAAGTGTTGCCCATTTACAAAAAGTATACTTAATTATTATTAAAAGAAGTGGATATCTTATTTGGAGATAGAAATATTGACTCGGAAACTATCAATATGCAGAGCAGAAAAAAAAACCTATTGTACCTGGTTGTTGCAACAATGTTAAGATGATGAGGAAATGTTTATGTAACTACAGTGGACCTGTAAGTTGTCTCTCACGTGTACCAACAGTAGACTTGTAAGCTGTTTCTCACATGTACATAGATGAGTATATAGTTGGTGAATACTTCCACAGAGAGTAGTTTCTGTCCCTAACATTGTAATTGTCATGTAATGGCACCAACAGGGACTAGCTTCTAATAGTGGCGTGAAATTTACGTTATGCTTCCTTGCTGCAAGTCAGTTTGCTTAGTAAAACACAAAAGCTTACATATCTTCTCACATGAAATTAGTTTTATTAAAAATGTCTTTATGTAGCAGTGACCTCCATGTTGACTGTCTTTGTCTACAAAAGTTCTCAAAATGTCCCTGTGAGTTACCAACAATGATGTAATCCTCTAGATTTAACCAGTGGAAACGTTGTAGTAATTCCTTACCTCAGACTTTTCAAATATGTACATTGATAATGTGACTTGATGTCTCTAAAATAATATTCTGACTTATAGGTCATGGTTATGAGTCATAACAATGTATTTGTAACTCGCCTAAAAATCTTTCAAAGATATTTTCATTTTAAAAATTTAGGACAATTGAATATTTCCAATGTCTTAAGTGATTTATAACAAGCATGTCTAAATTATTTGCATATAAATAATCAGATTAAATGTAACATAAATCCATTTGAAATTCTATCCATTACATTGTCCTGCAATATGTGCTATGTTATATATTTCCAATGAGAATTGATGTTTGCAAGTTGTACTTAATGTGTGCTTTTAATATAGATTTGAAGTAAGTTATTGTGAACAAGGAGATAGAATTTGATATATTACACGGGTGATGCAATACATTGATGAGTATAAACAGTTGATAAACTTGTTACCTGCTTTTGCAAAGTAATAAAACCGAGATGTTCTGCTGAAGAGAAATTTCTTCTCCCTTCTTTTTAGCTTCACTGTCAGTGATGCGAAGCTTATGTAATAGGTGGATGTGTGGTGGCATCCGGCATCTGTTGTTTGGCATCCGTCAACTTATTACATTCCAGGCTTCTTGTTCAAAACAGCCAGTCTGATTCCTTTAATATTTTGAATACAGGTCTCTAGAGATGACTTTAATCAGATTTCTTCAAATTGTGATGAAATATGCAAATTTTTTAAAGGCAAGTTTTGTCATTTTTGGTCAAAAAATCTTTATAAATCTTCTTCAAAACTGCTTATCAGAGAACTTTAATATTTGGCATATATGTTCCCAGGGATGAGTTTTTACAGATTTGTGCATATGGTGCAGACATATGCAAAGTGGTATTTTTAAGGCATTTTTGTCATTTTTGGTCGAAAATTTTTTCACCAAAATATAACTTTGATATTTGGTACACAGGTTCATAAGGATCATCTAAATGTGATATATTGAAATTATGATGAAATCTGCAATATTTTATTTTTAGGGCAATTTTAGCCATTATTGGTCAAAAAATCTGTTTCTCTAAAACTGTTCGCAAAGTACTTTGTATACGTACAAACTTCTATGGAAAGAAAGCAAACCATTTCCAATTACCTATCCTATTTTCACTTTGTTTGGTTGTAAGATAATACGTGCTGCTGAACAAAAAGAAACAATGTTTTCTTCACAAATTAATTTCTGCCCCAAATTAAACCAGGAACTGATGGAAGTGAGTACAACACATTAAACTCTGAGCTACTCATGTGGCTTGGTGACTGGGAGTCTGTCTCTATCCAGAGTACAAAAATGAACCAAAGATAGGATTTGAAAAAACATCAACAAAAGCTCTGGCTGTCACCACTCCAGACTGGTAGACTCTCAGAATTTAGGGATTTGACAAATTTGAACTTTGACAACAGAAGTGTGTAAATATATATCTCTGTACTAACATAAAGCCTAGCGAAAAACTCACAAAAATGTCTTGGTATAAAGCTGTAAATGGGAGTATGTATTAACTGTGTTTACCTGTCTGACATTTACTTTGTTTACCTGTCTAACGATGGCCTTGAAAAGCCCATGATATGGTTTTACATACAAATGTTAGGATAACTCCTATTGGTCCCCGTACACAATATGTCCATTTCAGCAATCATTGTGTGCGCAATCACCATTACTCTACACAACCACCGTGTGTTGGTGGATAATAGGGTAAAAGTGTGATATTTGCACTTCCTTAAAGTTTCATCAGTCAACTTTCCTTTCCAGATGATTGTCTGATCTAAATGAAGTCTACTTTTATTTATATAATAATCAGAGAGTTAATAGACGATTCAAAGTATTTTAATATGTTCAAAAGATCAAAGTTGTCACAAATGATGTCCAACGCCATTTTGCAAATGGAGAAGTGACATCACAGTGATCTTGTTTACAACATTTTGTTTCCTTTGAAATCATAATTTTTGGAAAGGAAAACAGTGTGTGCAAAATATGTACACCATTGAAGTGTGAAAGTGTCTATTCATTGTGTCAATCATGTGTAATTAATGTGATGTGTCAAGGTCTTGATGAAATTTATGGCCATCAAGCAGACATGCTGAGGTTCAATGTCAATGTGGAATGTTCAAGAAGAAATTAAGACCAAGCAGTTGTAACTATCAATGTTTTCTATGTGTAATCCATTCTTTTCTATTGTCCATGCGTGGATATAACGCTAACATTCAAGAAGTGATATCGCCACAAATTGATGATGATATACTTGTCATAGACAAAAGCACAGTAGCCAAACAATGGAAAGTAGCCAGCAGAAACTCAAATTCCATCGGACATTGCAGTGACAAGTTGGAGGGTGTTAGACAGGCCAGAGGAACAGTAACAGCACTGGGACACGTTATCTTCAGAGTTGTGCCGTGCATACATTGCAACCTCTGACAAATTTGGATACTATGGATAGTTGTACACACACTCTCACTCATAAGACAGCGGCAATACACTTAATCTTGAAAATACTATTTTTGCCATCAGATGGAAATATATTTATTAATAATTAATATGCTATTATGAACAAGCAAACATTGAAAACAACTGTTGTAAGAGATTGAGTCCTAGTGTTTGAAAGTGAGTACTCATATTTATGCAACCAACAGTCATCATTATTTACGTAGCACATCATGTCGAATGTTTGGAAAGATCACGTATCCCTGTGGCTAACAGGTCATAAAGATTTAGACTACCAAGCTGTGGTTGTCTGTTGTCTTGGTGTCATCTTAGCACTGGTTTTGTAAAGATATCTTTGTTTTTTCCTTTACCTAGTCATGTATTGTCCTTTGTTAACTGTAAGCAAAGTTTCATCACTATACTGCTTCTATATTCTGATGCGTTTGATTGCCTACTGCCACAGCAAGCAAGGGTAAGTCAGCTTTGGACTCTCACATGAATCACAAACACATGAAACAAGATCTGGTTGTATGCATTGTCATATGCATTATTACATGCACATGAAACAAGGTCTGGTTGTATGCATTATCACATGCATTATTATATGCACATGAAACAAGGTCTGGTTGTATGCATTATCACATGCATTATTACATGCACATGAAACAAGGTCTGTTTGTATGCATTATCTCATGCCTGTGAAGAAAAACCTGCTCTTCTTCATCCTTAAAATTATCTCTGAATGTGATAAAATGGTTGACCATTTGATGTCAATGATCAAAAAATAGCAATAAAGATGTGATTATGATAGTAAAATCCTTTATTCACAGATATTTCTGAATTTCCTGAAAAGAAAAAACTCTTAGGTCAGCCCTAAAATATAAATTTCATTTTCATACAAATGCTGGAGACTGCATTTTATGTACTTCAGTATTTTGTTAATGTTTACTGTTCACACAGACTGTGGCTCTATCACAAGCAAGGATCCCATATCTTGCATGAATAGGTGGTTGATTTCTTTTATGCTACATTTCACATTGCTTGACTTGACTTTCCTAGAATGCTAAGCCGAGCAGTTTCTGACTTACTACATGCAAAGTAAAGATCGTGGTGAAATAAATATGAAAGGATGTAAAAACTGACTTGCACACCAACTCGTGTCATCAGAATGGCCAATAGAGTTGTTCTTAATTGCATTGTTTTCTTTGGTTAGAATGGACTTACACAGAAGCAACAGGTGAAATATTTGATGAGTCAGTCAAATTTCTTGCACAGAGTAACATTGGAAGGTGATGAAACACTCTCTCTACAAAAATGATGAAAAACAAAGAAATTTAAATCTCAATTGAAATGTTTTGATGTGATTGGCTGATATAATGATATGCAGAGACTAGAAGCATCATTGTAAAGAGCTGTTTAATAAAGGATCACATAACTTGATTGACTTTGATCTGTTGTGTGACATCATAATTTACATAATCGTCATAGTACATTACGCTATCACTCATTGGTAACTGGCATGTTTGAAGAAAGAAAGTGAATTTTTGAAAGAAACTTTATTACAATGTTGCAGTACTGATAATGTATTGAATATCTACACTTAAGATGTCAGCATGAAAACTATCGGTATTGCCAAATAAAAAATTACAAGTAATGGCAATGGTTCATTTCCAAAATGCACTTAACGCCTTTATCCTGATATTCTTGTAAAAAAAGTTCCAGAGTACCATTAAATATAACAGGGCTCTATCAAGCTTTGCTGGTGATCAACTACAAATAAGCTGAACTTGACAGTGATCACATATCAATAAGTTGAACTTGACAGTGATCAGCTACCTATAGGCTGGACTTGATTGTGACCAGCCATCAAAAGACTGAACTCAACAGCTGGATATCTTCAACACTTCACGGAATGTTTTATCCACAGTTTCTAATATTTCACGCTGCAGTGATAGAGTTCACTGTCACAACTTTTTAAATTCTTTGTACCTCACACTATCAAATCTTGCAAGGTCCCTATAATTCATATGAGTCTAAAACTGACGGTTTCACAAACACCCTGCAATGTATTGATATTACACTGTTTAGTGGTATAATATCTGGATATTACACTGTTTGGTGGTACAATATCTGGATAATACACTGGTGATACAATATCTGGATATTACACAGTTTGGTGGTATAATATCTGGATATTACACTGGTGGTACAATATCTTGATATTACCCTGTTTGGTGGTATAATATCTGGATATTACACTGTTTGGTGGTACAATATCTGGATATTACAATGTTTGGTGGTCTAATATCTGGATATTACACTGTTTGGTGGTATAATATCTGGATATTATACTGTTTGGTGGTACAATATCTGGATATAACACTTTGATAGTATAATATCTGGATATTACACTGTTTGATGGTACAATATCTGGATATTACACTGTTTGGTGGTATAATATCTGGATATTACACTGTTTGGTGGTACAATATCGGGATATTACACTGTTTGGTGGTTGATCATCTTGACAATGTGAAAGTTACAACGTTGCACTCAAAACTCTTCCCCTGTGCATAAACATATGATATGATGGACGATTGCTCACAGTCTCAAAAGATCTGCATGGAAAGAAGAAAACAGTTTTGTTACTGGAAATAACAGTTTCCTGAATAGTGGGTCAATGTTGAACCCTGTTTTATAGAAAAACTGTCACAGCTGGATTACGGTAGAGACATCCAGTTAATTTTATTGGTGTCTGGACTATGTATAACTAAATCATTACATATTCAAAGGTGTTCATTAACCCTTTTCCTGCCAAGTCCATATTTCACCACCAGGTCAAGATGGTTAAAATTAATGAAACACAACGTATTCCATATGATGTATTTTAACATAATACTGTACATTTGAAGGCTGTTGAAAACATAATACAGTAAAGTTGATTTTTTTTGGACAAAAGATGCTGTAACATACCAAGCCAAGTGGGTGAAAATACGTCATGTTTTGGCTCAATACCGCTTTTTACTGACTTGGCTGTTTGGAAAGTGATACAGTTATTACTGTCTGGCAGGAAAAGGGTTAAGACAGCCTGGTTGACATTCATTGTGACCTCCTACAAATTTTTCTACAACAGTGAAACTGAAAGCATGGATTTTCTGTTATCGAACCATAAAACAGTTTGAAGAGCTAACAAGGAATGAGAACGTATTTTATAACGTGTATATACATTTCTGAAATAAACAGCTTTTCATGCTTTTGTAAGATGTGAAATTCTTCTGCTAAATATTTGAAAAGTGAGATCTTCATATTTGCATTGTGGATACAAACCTGTTGTCCAAATCTGCTGAAGCTTTTATTTCCCTGAAATTGCCAGCAACATTGACCACACCGTATGTTGTGAGGAGAAGACTGACTAGGCACTGTAGGAATATCTGTAAAATGGATCCAAAAATACTGACTGCACGGTATATTGAAAGAAAACTGACTAGGCACTGTTGTGATTTATAAACTCACAATTACACTTTCAAGACTGTACAGTTTTTTTATCAATAATCATGAAGTATTTCAGGCAAATGATATGACCTTTTGTGCAGTCAATTCCAACCTGTCAACTACAAAACTTTGGACAAATTATCTTTGGTTTTTTTGTTTCCTTGTGCTTATTGTAACTGCCCCTTTTTGCTATGTTATGTTTTCTGGTTGTCATGATTACAATGGTGGTAGCAAAATCCCACTTTCAATATTTTTACACTGACAATTTCTGAAAGTAAACAAAACGTTTTTGACATATTTATTTTTGCACAATCTATAACTAACAGAATTTGATATTGAGCTTTTCCAGGATGAAGTATTACCGTTGAATGCCAAGCCACCAGGAAATGCTGTAAGTTGCTTTAACGTAAAATACTGAGCAGCTAGTAAATGCTGCCATTTGCTGTCTGAAAGTCTCTTCATTGTCTCTGTGGCTGGCTGACTCAGATACAAGCATAATGGTGTAAGAGTTATGATTGTACCTCGAAATCTAAAACTCAAGAAAAGTTTACATTATATTTCCATATCCTTCAAAGTAAAATAAATGTACTATGTATGCTTACATCTGCTGGTAAACTTGTGAACTCTTGCTCCGTTAGTCTCAGATAGGTTCTGTCTGTTAAAAGTCAAACAGTAAAATCAATATGCGACGTAAAAGTCATATCTTGCTAATGGCCGAAAACTGGTTTCACGAGAGTAATTTTTTCTGGCAGTCTGTGAGCGATCGAGTTATTCGGGTAGGCATAGAGCGGAATCTAGCTGCAAAATTGTAGCTCTACGATGAGGCGGTCGGTGAGTTTTGGTTTTTGCGACCTCGCTCACCAGTAGAGCTACAATGCCGAAGGCCCTGTAGCATACAAAATAAGCACGCCACACATGGTGCGGCATTTTCATATAAAATCCCACATATTTACTGCATTTGGTCGTACCGATTTATCACTACTGTTAAAACACTATACTACACTAACCTTGTCGTTTCTGGGGTTTAGTATTAGCACAGACACGTCGATCGCGTTCCATAAACATTGAGCGTGTTTCTGGGAGCCGCCATTACTGGAAGTTGGTAATGGCGGCTCCAAGAAATGTTTTTGGAACGCGATCGACGTATTTGAACAAATACCAAACCCCATACACGACAAGGTTAGTGTAGTATAGTGTTTAATCTTCAGTAGTGATAAATCAGTATGACCAAATGCAGTAAATATATGGGATTTTACATCAAAATGCCATGCCATGTGCAGCGTACTTATTTTGTATGCTTCAGGGCCTTCGGCATTGTAGCTCTACTGGTGAGCGAGGTAGCAAAAACCAAAACTCACCGACCGCCTCACCGTAGAGCTACAATTTTGCAGCTAAGCGGAATCGTGTTGATTTCAGCCGACAATAGTTAGAAAAGGTATTTTTCGTGCGCGGTCCAAATCGGGTGTGCGGACCGCGTCCGCCGGATTTTCCTAGGCTATGAGAGTCAACAGGGCTGAGGTGGGAGGCCGTATAACGCCGGGAACACACAGACCTGTACGCAGGGCTCTAGTACTACTACAGCTGCAGCTACCTTACAGGCGTGACGACGTAGAACTACTATACTTGCTACTTCTAGAAGCTCTCGCATCTACCTCCATGCTTACATGTAATGCCGACATGATAAGTACAATGTCTAAACATTTCAAATATTACACAGTCTTATTGTGATAAAAATACAAACTTGTTATAAATGATAGACAAAAGATATTCCGAACACTCGCGACATATAACTTATAAGCACGAGCCTCTCAAGACAGTACAGTGGGGAACTCCACCGTCCATGGTCCAATGTGGTATGCGTAGAAAATGCGTTACTGGATACTGAACTTTCCAGGCACATGTGGCAGTGTCTTGGCGTGTTTTACTTACGTTGTGTCGCTGAATATGCGGCATGTGCAAGAAGAAGGAGTCCAATGACCACGAGCGCATGGTAAAGGTTGGCCATATTTGAAACAAGAATCAAGTTAGAATACGGTGCAGATGGTCTTTTCAGATTCGCTATCCAACAGGTAAAAATAGAAATTTCTGGTCACTCTTTGTCTTTATACAGTATAACTGACACATCGCTGGGAAGATTTACATGCTCGTATGTCGCATAGGCAACACTAAAATAATGCGATCATTATTATTATTAATCACGATAGTGTGAGTACGAATCTGAATTTAGAAATACGGAAACGTACGGAAGATAGATTCGGTTTCAAATTAGGTTTCGGATTTGATCTCGTTTGCAGAGCCAAGTCGTAGGTTTATGCATGGTAGCTCCATGGGACGTATATGTATATATGGGTGTCATTACGGGTGGACCATTTGATAACCTTGGGGTGAGGGAGGGGTAGTGTAAAAGATTCCGGGGGGAATAGACTCCGAGAGGTTGCGTTTGGAAAAAATCGAACTAAGGGGGCAGAAAAAAATAAGAAAGATTGCCAGCAGACATGTAGTGAAAATAATGCATCTAGATAGTTTAAGTTTTGCTTTTTCCTTCTTTTGTAACATTTTTAATTTTAAGCGTGCCCTCGGGGCACACCATTTCTATAATGTCATTCAATGTCGGCGTGTCCGATTGGCCTTATTTTCATTTTAAATATCTTTCCTATTTTGGCATACCTTTTGGTCACATTTTCATCGTTGAATTCGTAACATTTCATTTTATTGATGCACTGATGTGATTAACATTTTATTTTAACTCACATTTTTTCAGTGCTGAAGTTTTACGTACCCAGTGTTGTAATTTGAAACAAGTAGCATTATTCGTTGAGCTTCAGGTTGTCCACTTTACCACCGGATATGCTGTGTCCACTGCTGTACCAGGCTTACAGTATCATGACTTGTCAACAAAAATATTTGTTTTGCACTCACCCCATTGTTGAATGTTTCTAGAACTACTCTTTTTTCTATTTCTAACAACTTCAAACACAACATTTGATATGCAATGTGACAAAGGTTACATCGCGGTGCAAGAACTTACCATAAAATAGATCTACTTATAATGCAAGATCCTTATTTTTAGGATCTATGTTGTCTTTCAAAGCATGTTTTAGGATGTACATACTGTTAATGTCAATGAGAAGCTGCATTTCCGCTGAATCTGAACCAATGTATCACAAACACTTTTGAAACATTAGAATTCCAAAGCACTTCTGTAACATGTGCAAGATATCCGTATGCAGAAACTGCGTTTTTGGGATATTCACTTGCCTCTGTTAACAAGGTAATAGGCCTAATGGGAAATCATTTCGTGTCTAACATATTTGGGTCTTCATGAAAACTCTGTTGAAACACTCAAGATTCAATATCAAGGTGTTGAAGTACATTCTTCAATTCATCTTTGTTATTGCAGAAACCATGCACCGTCTTGCAACTGCGATAAAGATGAAAAACATTCAAGAGTTTTCACTTCGGCTAAATGTTGCCTGACAAATGATATAGAAGATGAAACATTTTATACAAAGATGTCGATTGTATTGACCAGAAATAAAACAATTGTTGGACTTACTCAATGACAAGCACAATTTATACATTATAAACATTTATAGAAACAGTAAAAAAACAACTGTGATTCTTTGACACATTTATTCACTCGTGCCATGAGAAAAAATTAACACTAATAATTTGCAAGATTGGCAAAGACGGTTTAACAAAGATTCCAGTCTATTCTAGAAAGCTGCTTGCCTCCAACTATCATCCGAAAATGCTGTTGCAGTGAGCAACTGCGCATGTGCCCTGCATATTTGAAGAGACGGTCACACACTGTGAGTCACCTTACAGTTCCACTTATTGTACTGTGATTTTTACAGTGTCACGTAACGATTACGATCTGATTTAGAATAGCACACATGTTTTACTGTGTCTTCCCTGGCGTGGTAAGGTAAATATGATCTTACGCCTCTCAACACTTTCTATCTTGGTGCGCGTTAGCGGGAACTCTGCAGCGTGCTTTTGTTTTCATTAGAATAAATCAACTTCATTTTGTTAGACAAGGTACAACAAGTACTGTCAACTCTTCTTTGCTGAATTCCACATGGTTTGACTCATTGCTGGAAAAAACTTACAAAATTGTGTATCTAAAAGTATGTTAAGCTTACTTTTCAGAATTTATGAAACCATACAGTTTTCTGCAGATCATAGATATGCCAGACATTATCTTCAATGGTTATACGAAGGTCTCTCCTCGGCTTTATATGCCTGTAGCGTTTTCATGATCATCAGCATCTTGGTAAATTGCTGAACGTCCATCGATCTCGGTTTGCAAATCATTGTACATTTGAATCACCTGTGTAAAATGTTCCTGACGCGGTACTGATGAGTTCAAATCCAAGCCTTTTGATGTCATTTAGTATTGGCAACACACCAATGTCACTGATCGGGTCTCTGTGTTGAGGATTGGGAATTATTTGTTGGAACTGCACGCCTTAAATTGTGCAATACTTCTCCCATTCCGGTGTATTTATCGGTGAATCTTTGGCAAGGCGAAGATGAGACATTAGCGTTGGCATAGCTTTTATCACGTCTGCATGTGCGTATATTTTAAAATCCCAATCGTGGCAGTACTCATCACGTTGATTGTGAACAAGTTCTACGAACTGTGCACCGTCTGGCTGAATTTCAGCTCCCCTTCTTCTGTGTTCCTTTTTCACCACTTGTTTTAACTCGTCAAGCTGATAGAAGTCCGCCTCTCTGATCAGCAGCTTATAATCTTTGCAATCGTCAGGCAGACAGAGCTCTGACAGTCTGAGAAAATGGAGAATGTAGCGGAAAATTTCCCCATTTCTGTCGATCAAGTAGGTTCCCCTGTCGTCAGTTAAGTCTTATCATACGGCCAACTGTAGTTTTCAACTTGTGTTCCATTATAAGTACTTCCGCGTCATATGCTTGGAAAAATATGATCACAACCCTAGCGTTCTGCTGTAGAACACGCATATGTTAATAGAAAAACTATTGCATTGTGGGAAAGCAATTTGGCATTAATTTATTGTAGATGAGAGGAAAGCAAATATGACGTTTCGCTTGTATGTAAGGACTGTTTAAGATTTACATGTCAAAGGTTTTACGACTGACTCTTACGAATCAAAATGGCGGGCAGTATAAAACGCTCAATAACAGTGTATTATGTGTAAAGTACAGTAAAGTAAAGTAAAGTAAGCCTTTATTGAAATCGTATCCATGTTGGGATCTTGATCATAAAGTACAATAAATGAAGGAGTATATATATATATATATATATATATATATATATATATATATATATATATATATATATATATATATATATATGAGGTCAACATATAACAGGTTCATAAATAGTTTACTTTGTTTTTTTTTTCATTTTGTCTTGTCTGAGTTTAAAACATGTATGTATGTATTTTCCCAATTCACATAATGATGCTTTATCTGTCCTTGAAAAGATGCTTATAAGGTCTTGTGTGCCTCTGAATGCATTTTCACAAATGTTCAGTTTACTGAAAAAATCATGTCTAATGTCTGAGTAGCCTTTGCAATGAAAAAAGAAATGTATGTCATCTTCTACTTTTTGTTTTGGCAAATTGGGCATGCTCTGTCTATGACATCAAACTTTCTATATCTACCTGTTTCTATGTGTAGTATGTGTGCACTAATGCGTAACTTGTTCAGGGCTGATCTGTGATCTGGGTTTTTTATAACATGAAGGTAGCTTTCGAGAGAGAAATCTTTTTTCAACTCTCTGTATGTGCGAAGTTAGCTGTGATATCGCAGCGGTACTTGTGACGTATATCGAACGCGCTCGGGTCATTGGGGACATCGCCACAGTCTGGATATCACAGCTAGTGCGAAGTTTATTTTTATGGTGCCCTTGTCTGGTATCATCATGAATCATTTAAAATGCACATTTTTCAAATAGCTGTTTAACTTTTACATTAAAATTAGTTTTAAACTGTTTGTCATTTTCTATTTTTACATTCATGGCATCTCCAATATTTACGAGCAGCAACGATTGTAATGCCTGACACCCAATTATCTGTATGTGCATTGTCTAGTTGACAACCCAGATCATATGCCTAACGAGTCAGTGTTGTATCTGCTTTCTTACTTATTTTTAACCAATATTTGACCATTTGTGTTATGCTTGAAACAATTAGAGGATATCTACCCAGTTCCATTAAACATGCTATGTTGGATGCTTTGCTATTCACTTGAAGTATGTGCTTGCAGAATTTAATGTGCAACTTTTCAATTGTGTTTGTTAAGTTTGTGAGTATGGTTTTTGCATTTCTGCATATGTCCGCAGTCCATACTTCTGTACAGTATAGAAGAATAGGTTTTATCATGGCATCAAACATTTGTAAATGGACCTTAATTGGAATATTTGATTCCGCAAAGAGTAACTGTCTCAATTCAAAACATGCCTTCATAGCTCTGTTTTTCAAATCAATTTTTTCTCTATTTAGTTTTCCTGTAATATTTAACTTTATGCCAAGGTAAGTATATTTATTTATTTATTTATTTGTTGACACATTTTCAAACTCATTACCATGTATAGTAAATTTAAAATTTGTTGAAAATTTTCCCTGATTTGTTGAAAACCATGATTTTTGATTTGAGAATGTTTAAGTCTAAATGCCAATTTTCACAATAATGCCTTAATGAATTTATAGCATTCTGTAGCCCCTTAGGTGTCTCAGATAGTAGAAGTAAGTCATCGGCATAAAGTAGACATGATAAAGTACTCCGTAATAAAGTTGGTGGGTCATTGCTGACACAATTAAGCGAATCTTTTATGTCATTAATGTACCGAATAAAAAGCAGTGGGCTTAAGCCATCACCTTGCCTTATTCCTCTCTCCATGGGAAACTGTTCAGTGAGTCCCTCTTTCACCCTAATGCAACCCTTCGAATTTAAATTAATTGACTTTATGATGTTATAAAATTTCCCTGTGATACCATACTTTATTAATTTGTGTAGAAGCCCCACATGCCAAATTGAATCAAAGGCTTTCTGAAAGTCTATGAAACAGCCAAAAATATATTTCCCCTTACTCAGATACTTTGTGAGTAATTGTTTCAAAACAAATATATGATCACGTGTACTAAACTCTGGCATGAAGCCAATTTGTTCCCTAATTATAAGGTTTTCATTTTTAACATGAGTAATTAGTCTTTGTTTTAGAACTGAAGTAAAAAGTTTAATTGTGCTTAGCAGTGTTATCCCTCTGTAATTTCTCGGGTCATTTTTGTCCCCTTTTTTATATATCGGTACAATAATGCCTGTATTCCATGCATCAGGAAAGTGACCGCTAGCTAAGATTATGTTGAAAAGAGTTTTGATTTGTTTAATTAATACATGTCTACATGCTTTTATCATTTCATTTGTTATTTTATCCATACCTGGGGCTTTCCTGTTCTTTAAAGTACTGATGGCTTTTTGAATTTCTAATTCAGAGATGGGTTTGTCCAAAGCTGAGATCTGTGTTCCCTGTCCCTGTCGCTCTATCATGACATTCTCATCTATGAATGGCAAATCTACTTTTCTATTCAGTGCCTTAAAATGGTTGTACCACCTTTCTTTTTCAATTGGTGTGTGTTCACTGCTATCATTTTGTGAATCTGATTTCAACTCATTAATCAGCTCCCAGTACTTATTTGGGTTTGATTTCCCCAAGCTGTCTAATTTGTTTAAAATCTGACTTTTAAATTCTCTTCTCTTTGTTTTAACTAGACGTTTATATTGTTTCTTTAAATTGTAACACAAGCTCCGTAGTTCAATATTATATGGGTCTCTGCTCAACTTAGTTAATAATTTGTAAACATCATTTTTTAAATTACCAAGATCATTGGTATACCACTTTGGTTTCCTAGAGGTGCTTAACTTCTTGCCCTTTTGTTCCTTTTTTCCTGATAATGCGTTTATGGAGACTAGCTCCTGCTGTTTGTAGGAATATGTTTGATAACATTGCACAAGCTGTATTAACTGAATGTATTGTGGCATCAAAATGTGTTTTGTTAAAATTATTAATGAGTGATGCAATGTGTGGATTATGTAATGCTTCATAAAAGTAATACCTAGAGTCGCTGTCCCATACAAAAGTGAAATCATTGCTATGTCTATTGCTATGTGTGTGTGTGTGTGTGTGTGTGTGTGTGTGTGTGTGTGTGTGTATAATTTTGTGTGTTTTTAAGATCTGTAGGAAACATTGTGTTGTAAAAGCTATTTTACCAGATTTTCAACGACTCTCTGCTGACTTCCGCCTGACAAATTTTAGCTAGCTTTCGTTAAACCGCAATTTAAACTTATTATTTTGTATATCACGAGTCTAACAACTTTAAATTTCCGTCCGGCTTAAATTTTGTCATTGTTATCGATTTTAGAATGTATTGCTGCTGATAGACTACTACCTATACTGTAAATCATTCATTAGATGAAACAGTGCAAAAGACAGAACTGAAACCGCTCTTTAAATATATTTGCAGATACTATTTTACTTGCTTTAGATCAAAAGTATAATGTCTTCTGGTTTTTACTTAATCTTATGCAGGTTTGACACTGTCAACTATACAATATTCTACTCGTCGATCGTTGAATATCGTTGGTCTTTCTGGTTGTGCACTCAAGTCAAGTCAGATCTTTCAACTCAAAGTCAGCGTGTTCGTATAAATTCTCTTGAATCGTCTTTTTGTCCACTTGATACTGGGGTACCTCAGAGATCGGTGTTAGGTCCCGTTCTTTTAAGTTATATTCTGTTCCGTAGGGAAAGCTTGCTAATAATGGATGTCTTCATAGTTTTTATGATGATTCTACAATTTATGTCTTTCACCAGGAAAACACCACTAGAATGATTTCAAATATTGGAAATTGCATTTCTGATGTCAGATTTGAGATTTCTGCTAACCTCCTTGAGATTTAAAAAGAAGATAAAACTGACTCTGTAATTTTGTTCCTTCGGGCCACCCGTCAGACAGAATCGTTACAGGAATCTGAGTTTGCGATCGATAGTAAGGTTCCCGTTCGCTATCGAGATCTGACACAAGATCTGACACAGAATGAATGGTTCATGCTTTTATTACATCTTGTATCGATAATTGTAACTTTCTGTTGTACCGGAGAATCAAAATATTTAATGTATTCAGAACATAGCTGCAAGAATTGTAACTCGTTCACAAATCACTCTCCATATCACTCCTGTTCTGTACCTGTTGCATTGGTTACCAGTGACACAGTGAATAGTGGTTAAAATTTTAGTCCCCATCTTTCAGTGCATGCATGGGCTTGTTGCATGTTATCTTTCAAATGTAAATCGCTTTATATTCCAAGTCAAAATATATGTATGTGTGTGCGCGCGTGTGTGTATTACTATTAATTCCAGTCGTAACTTTATATATATGTATGTATGTATATATATATATATATATATATATATATATATATATATATATATATATATATATATATAT